>JASAND010006649.1:0-46450 GCA_030248195.1 Trissonchulus latispiculum
CTGGTGTATGCCAACCCCTATCTAGAGAGGGGGGTACACAAGTCCGACATTTTTGACGTGGAATTGCGGTGACCTGAAAGGAGGGGTGGACAAGTGTACAAGCTAAAGTGGAGCCAGCGCGGTAGCTAACTAGTGAGCTATGCGTGTAGCTAGGTGTAACAGAAAGCTAGTTGCGAGTTGCGACAGATAGGTGTTTACGCTGGGCGGGATGGGGACGGGGAGTTTAACCCCCCCCCGCCAAAATATACATGTCAGGGAAGAGGGAGGTGGCAGGGGGACGGGGTAAGCTGTCAGCTGCTGGGCCCCCACTGTCTAGTGCTTAGCAGGAGGGCGGTGTCATGTGTATAGACGTGCACTGTGTTGTAACCCCAGCCCCTTTGCCGCTAAACACAGAGTGCGGATCAACCTCCTCCCCATAGTTGTGTTGGGGGGGGGGGAGGAACCCCTCCCCCCAAATGGAGGGGTCGCAGACAAATAAAATTTTTCTACCCCTCCCCCCAAAAACGGCCTTCGGCCGACCCCCTCCTAAAAATTTTCAAACCCCTACCTGTATTTTTGCAAATTTTTAGCCAAAAATTCGAAAATTTTCAAAAAATTAGCGAAAAATTGCTAAAATTCGCCTTATTACCTTAAAACTCGCTAAAAATAGCTGAAAATTGAGAAAAAGTTTCAGTTTTTCAGCGAAAAACCGATTTTTCGCCGACCCCCCCCTCGAAAATTTTTCTAACTCCCCCCAAATCGACTTTATCTCGACCCCCCTCCCCCTTTTTTTGCCAGACCCCCACCCTACTTTTTTCCAAACCCCCACCCCCCACTTTTTCGCCAGCCACACCTATGCCCCTCCCCATATCTCGTTGTGACAGACACCTACAGACAGGCCCTCCCCGCCCCACGTCAAGCAAAAAATTGTGTCCCCCCTCCAGCTAGCCGCTGCTATACGTCAATTTTGTTCAGTGCGGTGGGTTTGGGATGCACCCTAAAATGTTATCATCGTAAAAATTTATCTTCGACCCACCTCGTGTGTATTTCTCAGACAACGACACCCCCCCCCCCGCTCCACGCCAAGCACAGAATTCGGTTCTAACCCCCCTCCACATCGCCGCCGCTTCCCCCATAGGTGTGGCTGGCGAAAAAAGTGGGGGTGGGGGTTTGAAAAAAAGTAGGGTGGGGGTTTGAAAAAAAGTAGGGTGGGGGGTTTGGCAAAAAAGGGGGAGGGGTCGAGAAAAAGTCGATTTGGGGGGAGGGGTAAGAAAAATTTTCGAGGGGGCGTCGGCGAAAATTCGGTTTTTCGCTAAAAAACTGAAAATTTTTCTCATTTTTAAGCTATTTTTAGCAATTTTTAAGGTAATAAGGCGAATTTTAGCAAGTTTTCGCTAATTTTTTGAAAATTTTAAAATTTTTGGCTAAAAATTTGCAAAAACTCTGGTAGGATGGGGGGGGGAAGGGGGGGGGAACAAATGAGCAAATGTGAAAAATTAGTTGAACTAACGCTTTTTAGCAAATTGTAAAAAGAAAAAAAAACGACGACCGGCGACTAAGGGGAGGGGGGGGTCGGCCGAAGGCCGATTTGGGGAGAGGGATAGAAAAAATTTTTTAGGGGGAGGATCTGCGACCCCTCCATTCGGGGGGAGGGGTCCCCCCCACTCCCCCCCCCTAATATATACACCTATGCCCTCCATAGGCATAGGTGTAGTACGCTACCACCTGTTTGGGTTGGGGGGGGGGGAGTAAAAAGTCCAAATCTGGCTTGGGGGGGTCTCAAAAATCGGAAATTTTCAAAAAAAACTGTACCCAAACTGTACCCAACTTTTTTTCAGCTAAAAATGGCCCTTTTTGGACATAAAATCGACTATTTTCGACATAAATCTAATAAAAAACCACTCGTATTGCGTTTTAAAACCTATTTCTTAGCGTTTTTAACTGTTTCTAGACAATTTTTTCAAAGAATTTTTGAAAAATTGCAAAAATTTTTGCAAAAATTTAGCATTTTTTCTCTTGTTTGGACCCCATTTTAGGGGGGGAGGGGAGGGGGGTCTGAGCTCGGCTTGGGGGGGGGGGGAGTAGTCGAGGTCGGGTATGGGGGGTGGGGGGTCTGGCCTCTCCGTGGGGGGGGTCTCACAGGGGGTAAACTGTAGCCTGGTTCACCTATATATGTCCATAGGTGTGGCTGGCGAAAAAAGTGGGGGTGGGGGTTTGAAAAAAAAGTAGGGAGGGGGGTCTGACAAAAAAGGGGGGGGGTCGAAAAAATTCGATTTGGGGAGGGGGGAAGAAAAAGTTTCGAGGGGGGGGTCGGCGAAAAATCGATTTTTCGTTAAAAAACTGAAAAATTTTCTCAACTTTGAGCTATTTTTAGCGATTTTTAAGGTAATTAAGCGAATTTTAGCAATTTTTAGCAAACTTTTTGAAAATTTTCGAATTTTTGGCTGAAGATTTGCAAAAATTCTGGTAGGGGCGGGGTTGAAAATTTTTAGGGGGGAGGGGTCGGCCGAAGGCCGGCATTTGGGGTGAGGGGAGGGGTAGAAAAAATTTTTTAGGGGGAGGGTCGGCGACCCCTCCATTATTTGGGGGGAGGGGTCCCCCCCGCCACCCCCCCCCTAACACACATATGATGCCCTCCCCTGGAATTTAGAGGGGCCCCCTTTTTAGACCCCCCCAACCCCCCCCCAACCCCCAACATCCCCCAAAAAATTTTTCTATTTTTATGCCAAAAATCGCATTTTCAGCCATTGCTAATGCCGAAAAACATTCAAGTAATTTTGACATCAGAAAGGGGGTTTTAAACTCGAAAACTTCATTGCCAACATGTTTCTAGTTTCTGAGTCCAGAATAAGGTAAATATTGAGTCTAGAAGTCAATAAAACCGTTATAAACGTGTATTTCTCGCGATAATAAACACTTTAAGCCAAAAATTTAGACTTTTTGAAAAATTTTGCAGAATTTACCGACGAGTACATTCCCCCCCCGGTTTATACCATAACGGATTATGTACATATATATATACATATATACATAGGTGTAACGGGGATTTGGGTTGGGGGCCCTCCCCCGGAATTTTGCGGGGGGTCCCCTTTTTAGACCCCCCCAAACCCCCCACGACCCCCCCAAACCTCTCCCAAAAATGTTTTTCTGTTTTTATGTCAAAAATTGCATTTTCAGCCATTGCTAATGCCAAAAAACATTCAACTATGAAGTAATTTTGACATTAGACAGGGGTTTTAAACTCGAAAACTTGATTGCCAACATGTTTCTAAGTCTAAAATAAGGTCAATATTGAGTCAGAAAGTCCATAAAACTTTTGAAAACGTGTATTTCACGCAATAATGAACAGTTAAGCCAAAAATTTGGACATTTTGGAAAAATTTTGCAAAATTTACCCTAAAAATACCCTATTTTTTCCATTTTTCGCGCCGTTGGCGCGACCACCCCTCCCCCCCCCCAGTTGGGGGGGGGGCCGGGGGACCCCCAAAAATTTTTGGGGTGGTTTGTAAAAATGGCTGGGGGTTGCCCCCCCAATTACACCTATGCATATATATATTATATATATATGTATGAATATATATATATATACGCGTATATATATATCATAGGTGTAATTGGGGGGGGGGGGTAACCCCGCCCAGCCATTTTTACAAACCCCAACTGGGGGGGGGGTAGTCGCGAAAAATTGGCAACAAATTGGGTATTTTTAGGGTAAATTCTGCAAAATTTTTCAAAAAAGTCTAAATTTTTGGCTTAAAGTGTTTATTATCGCGAGAAATACACGTTTATAACGGTTTTATTGACTTCTAGACTCAATATTTACCTTATTCTGGACTCAGAAACATGTTGGCAATGAAGTTTTCGAGTTTAAAACCCCTGTCTAATGTCAAAATTACTTCATAGTTGAATGTTTTTTGGCATTAGCAATGGCTGAAAATGCGATTTTTGACATAAAAATAGAAAATTTTTTGGGGGGAGCTTGGGGGGGAGGGTCGTGGGGGGTTTGGGGGAGTCTAAAAAGGACCCCCCCAAAATTCCGGTGGATGGAGCCCCCAACCCAAATCCCCGTTACACGTATGATATATATGTGTGCAGGGTATTTTTAGGGATGTTTTGTGGGGGGGGAGGCCCCGGGGGGGGGTGGGAAGAAATTTTCGGGGGGGGGCGGCGATTTTTTGCCTAAATGAGCCAAAAAATGGTATTTTTTGGCGTATTTTGCATGGTGAAACGCTAAAAGTTCTCAAAAATGCCAGGATTTAAGCTAAAAATAGCTATTTTTACGAAAGTAACGTAGTTTCGTAGTAACGTAGTAAGTAAAGTTTCGGCGTAGCCGAAAAATTTTTGAAAATTTGCCTATTTTCGGCAAAAATTTGGGCACCCAAAAAATCCCGGGGGGGGAAGCAAAAATCCAGGGAGGGGGCGATTTCGGGGGGGGAGGCATTTTCGGGGGGGAAGGTCAATTTCGGGGGGGGCCCGCCCCCCCCTGTAAAAAATACCCTGTGTGTGTGTGTATGTGTGTGTGTGTTTAGCCATGGGGTGAAAAAAAACCCACCCCCTTTTTGGGGGGAAAAATCCACCCGCCTTCTGGGTCATGGGTTGGAGATATGAGCTCCAAAACATAGCAGCTGGAAGCGCGACTCTTTCTAACCTATGTATGCAAGGATCAAGTCATTTGGTTCACTCCTGAGTGCTCATTTTATGACATTTTGAAAATCACAACTACTTTTTGGTTCAACCATCCAAAAATTTACCAAAAGTTTGGACCGATGTAACTTTTGACTGGGTTGGGTTAGAAAAGTTTTGCAAATATCTGCAATGATGGCAACTCTTCCTCTTTGCACACAGCCAAAATTAGACCGATCCGCTGTACCGTTGGTCTGGCACATTGCCAAACGTGGCGGGAAAAAACCCACTTTGGGGGAAAAACCCACCCAAATTTTTTTGAAAAATCTTTTAACAACTCAACACGGAAACAATTAGAGACCATAGCACGGTACTATCGAGCACGCTGCGTCATCCTATGCGGTCAGATTCTAGGTACGATGGTATATAAAGTTCTCAGATAGCCCTTATAATAAAAAAGTTCCAACCAAAATCCGAAAATGTGAGTTTCCCCCCCATGGCTATACGTGTAGGGTATATAAGTGTTGCGCTTCACGATATATGCCATACTGCTCTGGCATTTGTTTAGTGGGGGGGGGTCCCCCCACTTTTCGGAGCCGGGGGTCACCCAAAAGTGTCAAAAAAACTAGGTTTTTGAGGTCAAATTTTCAAAAATTTTCTCAATTTTGAGCTAATTTATGGATTTATAGGCTCATTTTAAGCTTGAAAACAGCGATTTTTTGCGTTGTTACCATAAAAACATAGGTGTAACGGAGATTCGGGGTGGGAGAGGCTCCCCGCCAACTTTTCCTTGGGGGGGGGCCATCTGTAGACCCCCCAAACCCCCGCTCAACCCTCCCCCAAAAATTTTTCATTTTTTATGCCAAAAATAGCATTTTCAGCCGTTTCTAATGATAAAAAGCCTAACTATAGATATCTGCCTATCTAAGCCTAACTATAAAGCAATTTTAACATTAGACAGTGGTTTTAAACTCAAAAACTTGATTGCCAACATGTTTCCAAGTCCAAAATAAGGTCAATATTGAGTCATAAGATCCATAATACAGTTAAAAACGTGTATTTCTCATAATAATACACAGTTTAACCCAAGAATTTGGACATTTTTGAAAATTTTTTCAAAATTTACACTAAAAATAACCAATTTGTGGCCATTTTTCGCACCTTCGGCTCGACTACCCCCCCCCCAGTTGGGGGCGGGGACGTTCTCCCCAAGACGTTTTGGGGGAGGGTTGAAAAAAGGCTTGGGGGGCTACCCCCCAACCCCCACACCTTACACCTATGTTTAAAAATGCTAATTTTTTCCCTAAAAATTTCGGTATATATATTTTTACCTTTGGCTCGCCCCCCTCAACTTTTCGGAAGCCCCCCCACTTTCAAAACCCAAAGCCAGCTGCTCTGACCCCTCCGGTGCGACCTGGGGATGACCTAGAGTTGGCGGGAAAAACCCGTCGGCGGAAAAAAACCCATTTTTCAATATTTTTCTAACCTTTAGCAGGACACCTTAAATAAACACGTATATACGTATATAGTCAAGCGGGAAAAACCCTGTTTCTTTCTTGTACCAGAACTTTTGACTGGTTTGGGCTATCACGACTTTGATACTATATTTAATTGGGGTTTGCCCTAAGCTTTCTTTATGAGGTTTGTCTAAATATATATATAGTCAAGCGGGGAAAACCCATTTTGCTTGGATCAGAACTTTCGACTGGTTTGGGTTAGCACGACTTTGATACTATATTTAATTAGGGTTTGCCCTAAGCTTTCGAATGAGGTATAGTTTGTCTCTCTAGACCCTGCCGTTATGGAGAAATTAAAGTTTTCCGTGTCGGGAAAAAAACCCAATGCGGGAAAAAAACCCATCGGCGGGAAAAAAACCCACCCGGATTTTTTGCTGGAAGCGTGCCAGAACAATTGTGACGGTGCCATTCGAAAGAGCGGGTTGTTTTTAGTAGGTCTACATCGAAAAATACCAACATTTTTGAAAAATTTCAGAACAAATTGAATTTTCAAAATTTATATAGTATGTTTAACACATAAACATAGGCTAATTTTGGAAATTTTTTAAAAGTGTTTATTTTTGGCAGTTTAAGCATCCTATCGTGTAGAAAACGTGTTTTTCCTGTATTTAGAGCCAAACTAGACCCATCTTAAGGCAAAAATAAGCATTTTTGGCCAAAACTGAAATTTTGGTTTGAAATGGCACCATGTCCGATTTAGACCCCCTGGACCACACATAACAGAACGAACCCGGTTGAAACCTATACCAATTTAATCTATAGGCTCTATTAAACAAATGTATGTATTAGTTTGACCTTTCCTGCTAACGGTTAGAAAAATATTCAATTTTGAAAAGTGGGTTTTTTCCCCGCCAATGGGTTTTTCCCGCCAACTCTAGGTCACCCCCAGGTCGCACCGGAGGGGTTAGAGCAGTGTGGCATATATATATATATATATATATATATATATATATATATATATATATATATATATATATATATATATATATATATATATATATATATATATATATATCATCATAAAGCCCAACAGATGCCCTACACATACATACATACAATCCGCTTTGGTCTAGGTCTTGCCAGTAGTTCAGGGTGGCCAGCCAAAGTTTGCCAAATTTCGGCACTTGGACGGACCAAAATTTTCGAAAATTTCAAAGTCCCAAAAAATTTGCAGGGAAGCAGTGGGAGCAACAATAATACAGCCTCTAGGGTTATTTTTAACGCTCTTCAAGATAGGCTATTAAAATCCTATATATATATATAGCTCATACCGGTAAGCCCACACTGGAGGTGGGTTTTTTCCCGCATATTAAAATGGGTTTTTCCCCGCTTGACTATAGTTTGTCTCTCTAGGCCCTGTCGTTATGGAGAAATTAAAGTTTTCCGTGTCGGGAAAAAACCCAATAGGGAAAAACAAATCGGCGGGAAAAAACCCACCCGGATTTTTTGATGGAAACGTGCCAGAACAATTTTGACGGTGCCAATTCGAAAGAGCGGGTTGTTTTTAGTTACATAGTTGTATATATATACAAGTAACAAAAATGCTCCGCACAAAAGGGGATAATATGTGTGTTGGGCCTATGTCTGTCGTTTAAATTCCGGTTGAGAAAGCAAGTATATAAATCCGACACAGCAAGTTTGGGTGGGCTATGGCGAAAGTTGTTCAGTTCGATGCGGGCCTTCATTTGACTCGAAATTTGACCACTTTTGAGAATTTTAATTTTTGACCCAAAATCGCCTAAGTCCCCACCCCACCCCACCACAGCCCTCTACAGCCACTTTAGGTACGCACTTCTATGACAAAAGTTGCTCAGTTCGATGCGGGCTTTCATTTGGTACCAAATTTGACCACTTTTGAAAAATTTTATTTTTGGCCCAAAATCGCCTAAGTCCCCACCCCACCCCACCACAGCCCTCTACAGCCACTTTAGCTACGCACTTCTATGACAAAAGTTGCTCAGTTCGATGCGGGCTTTCATTCGGTACCAAATTTGACCACTTTTGAAAAATTTTATTTTTGGCCCTAAGTCCCCACCCCACCCCACCACAGCCCTCTACAGCCACTTTAGGTACGCACTTCTATGACAAAAGTTGCTCAGTTCGATGCGGGCTTTCATTTGGTACCAAATTTGACCACTTTTGAAAAATTTTATTTTTGACCACTTGACCCCCTACGCGATTTACCCTTCAAACGGCAAAGTGGAGCCAATCCAGCAAAATGGGTGGGTCGGACGGCAAAACGGACTCCGGGAATGAGCTGGGCGCACCAGAAAACCCCTATGGACAAAGTTTTGAGAGGCTATGCACAGTCCTATACATATGGTGTTCTTGGAAGTCGGTACCGACTTATTTAACCCTCCCGACAGCAAAGTGGAACCAGCCCAGCAATATGGGTGGGTCCGACGGCAAAACTGCTTGCGGGAATCAATTCGCCGTGCCAGAAAACCTTTGTATGAAAGAATTGAGCTTTCTAAGTTGAATACACAGCGAGAAATTTCAATTTTTCATTTTTCGAATTTTCATCATTTTTGACCGGCCACTGTGGTTGCTTGGGAAGTGATAGAGAAACGGGACTTAGCTATTTAGTTAGTTCAATATATGTAGTTTCTGAATATAAAAAGAAATCGGCTCCAGCTCTTAACGTTCGAGCTGCGCAGCGACCACAAAAATGGTCATATTTCGCTCTGAGCCGACTTTGCGGCGGCGCTGTGGCGCACCTGCGGCGCAAAAAAAGTAGCGATTCTTAAATGGCGCATGGGGTACTACCAGACCCTTTACCCCTTTAGGTCCGGCCTCCGCTGCAGATTACGTGAAAGAGGCGGAAAGTCAGGACAATACGACCATTAAATAGGAGAAACCGGAAAAAAACATTCCACGAGAATTCTTCGAGTTCACGCGAATAGGGTGGATGGAGAGAGGCGCCTATTCTACCCCAGACGCTGGTTTCAATCATTTTATGCGCTGACTAGATTCCCTATTCTGCACCAAAAAGCTGGTTTCAATCATTTTAAGCGCTGGCTAGATTCCCTATTCTGCACCAAAAAGCTGGTTTCAATCATTTTAGACGCTGATTAGATTCCCTATTCTGCACCAAGAAGCTGATTTCAATCATTTTAGGCGCTGGCTAGACATCAATCTGCACCAATCTATTGGCATTTTTCCGCTTCAGCCTTCTTTCCTTATTCTACCCGGAACCCATGCCCATCTAGGGCATTGTTGGTACTTGTATATATATTTAGCAAGCTTAACAAAAAAAATCAAAATTCGGTTTTTTTGGCTGGAACTTTCGCAAAACTAAACCAAATCGATTACTTTGAGGACCCATGGATAGGTCTTGGGCTAAGCTTTAAAACCACCCTAGTTTCGTTGCTCTACTACCTACCAGTAAGTAGCAGTAGACGAAAATGTGTGATTTTTTTTGTTAAAGGTTTAACAAAAAAAATCACCCGTTAACAAAAAAAAATCAGTGGCGGATCGGATCCCAGAGAGCAGCTAGCAACTTTTTCTCATCAGTTTTGGATAGAGCGCACTAAATAACGTATTTAGAACCCCAAACCGCTAACCTAGTGCGTCCAGTACGAAGTCTGGTTGCTCTAAAGTGCCGTTTTGAAGGCTAAAACGTTGTTGTTTCGTGTTTGTGAGTGATTATAACCTATTTCCAAGCATTTTGGCAGAGAAACTCAGAACTTCGTATTTTGCTGGATGGTGACCCACGGTCACGTGACCCCTGCCGAACCCGTCCGGACCCTCCAGGTACCAACTGGACAGTTCGAAGTGGCTATAAACATGTCCTAGGGGGTTTTCGAGGGCGCTGAATTCAAATCTGGCATTAGTTTTTAGGTAACTATGGGCTAATATTGACTTCTGGGATCACGTTTACCGTCGGACGGTCCAGGCCCGGCTGGTCACCAGGTTGGACTCCCAGAAGTGTCAGGCAACATCAAAAACAAGGACAGAACAAAACAAGCGGCAGCGACCCCTATAATATGTGTGAAAAGTGGCTGGAGACAGTGTAAAATAAGCTGCGCAGATGGTGCGCAAAATCCTGCGCAGATCCTGCGCAGATTTCATGCGTAAATTGTAGAGCACATCGAGTTTAGTATGTCTGTGAAGTTTCAGCCCCGTATCACTTACCGTTAAAAAGTTGCGCCCCGGACCGGTTATGGCGGCGATGTTTTTTTTTCCGGTTTCTCCTATTTGATGGTTGTATTGTACATAATGTTCGCCGCTTTCACGTGATCTGCAGCGGTGGGCCAACCTAAAGGGCTATGGGGTCTAGTAGTACCCTCTAAAGAATTTAAGAATCACAACTTTTTTTGCGCCGCAGCTGCGCCACAGCGCCGCAGTGGCGCCGCAAAGTCGGCTCATAGCGAAAAGTGACCATTTTTGTGGTCGTCGCTCAGGTCGAACGTTACGAGCTGGAGCTGATTTCTTTCTATATTCAGAAAATACATATATTGAACTAACTAACGGTCCAGGTTGCGTTTCTCTATCACTTCCCTAGCGACCACAGTGGCCCGTCAAAAATGGCGAAAATTCGAAAAATGAAAAATCGAAATTTCTCGCTATCTATTTAACTTTGAACGCTCAAATCTTCCATACAATGGTTTTCTGGCACGGAGAATCTATTCCCGCAGTCAGTTTTACTGTCAGACCCACCCATCTTGCTGGGCTGGTTCCACTTTGCCGTCGGGAGGGTCAAGTCGGAAACCGCTTCCTGGAGGTCCATAGTAGGCTTTACCTGGCCTCTCAAAACTTTGTCCATAGGGGTTTTCTGGTGCGCCCAGCTCATTCCCGGTGTCCTTTTTGCCGTAGGACTCATCCATCTTGCTGAGCTGGTTCCACTTTGCCGTCTGGAGGGTCATGTCGGAAACCGCTTCCTGGAGGTCCATAGTAGGCTCTACCTGGCCTCTCAAAACTGTGTCTATCGGGGTTTTCTGGTGTGCCCAGCTCATTCCCGGTCTCCGTTTTGCCGTCCGACGTACCTATTTTGCTGGGCTGGTTCCACTTTGCCGTTTGAAGGGTCAGTCGGGTGGGGGTCAAGTGGTCAAAAATGAAATTTTTCAAAAGTGGTCAAATTTGGTACCAAATGAAAGCCCTAAGCGAGCTGAGCAACTTTTGTCATAGAACCGCATGCTCAAAGTGGCTGTAGAGTGCTGTGGTGGGGTGGGGGGGGGACTTAGGCGATTTTCGGTCAAAAATGAAAGTTTTCAAAAGTGGTCAAATTTGGTACCAAATGAAAGCCCTAAGCGAGCTGAGCAACTTTTGTCATAGAACCGCATGCTCAAAGTGGCTGTAGAGTGCTGTGGTGGGGTGGGGTGGGGACTTAGGCGATTTTCGGTCAAAAATGAAAGTTTTCAAAAGTGGTCAAATTTGGTACCAAATGAAAGCCCTAAGCGAGCTGAGCAACTTTTGTCATAGAACCGCATGCTCAAAGTGGCTGTAGAGTGCTGTGGTGGGGTGGGGTGGGGACTTAGGCGATTTTCGGTCAAAAATGAAAGTTTTCAAAAGTGGTCAAATTTGGTACCAAATGAAAGCCCTAAGCGAGCTGAGCAACTTTTGTCATAGAACCGCATGCTCAAAGTGGCTGTAGAGTGCTGTGGTGGGGTGGGGTGGGGACTTAGGCGATTTTCGGTCAAAAATGAAAGTTTTCAAAAGTGGTCAAATTTGGTACCAAATGAAAGCCCTAAGCGAGCTGAGCAACTTTTGTCATAGAACTGCATGCTCAAAGTGGCTGTAGAGTGCTGTGGTGGGGTGGGGTGGGGACTTAGGCGAATTTCGGTCAAAAATGAAAGTTTTCAAAAGTGGTCAAATTTGGTACCAAATGAAAGCCCTAAGCGAGCTGAGCAACTTTTGTCATAGAACTGCATGCTCAAAGTGGCTGTAGAGTGCTGTGGTGGGGTGGGGTGGGGACTTAGGCGAATTTCGGTCAAAAATGAAAGTTTTCAAAAGTGGTCAAATTTGGTACCAAATGAAAGCCCTAAGCGAGCTGAGCAACTTTTGTCATAGAACTGCATGCTCAAAGTGGCTGTAGAGTGCTGTGATTTGTGCGGATTTATGCCTTTCTCAACCAGAATATAAAGGATAGACATAGGCCCAACACACATATTATCCCCTTTTGTGCGGAGCATTTTTGTTACTTGTATAAGGGTTTTCGAGGTCGCTGAGCTCGATTTTGGCGTTAGTTTTGCTCTAGCTGCTGTTCTGGCTTCAGTAACAAAACATAAAAATGATTTTTTATTTGTTAAAATTTTAACAAAAAAAAATCACCCACCCCAGGACGGCTCAGAGGTCCGACTGGGAACTTCTATATATGTATCGATAGCCCACAGTCAGGACATGTCACATGCACAATATGGGTTGCCTAGGGTTTTCCCTTAGTAAATAGCAGCCGAAATACGAACTTCGGTCATGAACGTTTTTGAGGTCACTTTTGGGTACCCTCACTTAAAGGTCTGCCCTGAACGCATGGAGAGGGCCTAGGGGCTCAAACTCACAGGCTGTAATGGCGAGATGTGTGGCTATCACCATGCAAAAAATTGGGTCTCTGCGACTTTCCTGTGAGTCAGGGTGGGGTGATTTTTTTTTGTTAAAATTTCGGGTGATTTTTTTTTGTTAAGCTTGCTATAGCCATGGGGTGAAAAAACCCACCCCCTTTTTTGGGGGAAAACCCACCCGCCTCCTGGGTCATGGGTTGGAGATATGAGCTCCAAAACGTAGCAGCAGGAAGCGCGACTCTTTCTAATCTATGTATGCAAAGATCAAGTCTGTCTGTCTGTCTGTTCTCGGCCACTCTGCCCGGAGGCAATATGGGGGTCAGTCTCGGCAGGTTCAATACTTAGCGGATGCTGCAGCCAGATCAAGTGACCCAAAGTGCAAAGATCAAGTCATTTGGTTCACTCCTGCTCATTTTATAACATTTTGAAAATGACAACTATAGTCAGGGGGGGGGGAAACATAAATAGGGAAGCAAGAATCCAACTTTTTCTTCGTTTGGATTTGGATCGGTTTGAGTATACCGTTACGTACCGTGGGCAAATACCTATCCAATCGTATATTCAAACTTCTCGTACACCTCTCTCAGCTTTGGCAGTAACAGGATTTGTCCATGTTTTTTTACCCGCGAATCGGGGAAAAAACATGGTGCGGTGAAAAAAACATGGCACGGATTTCTAGCAAGCAACCATTTAGAGTGGTTTAAAAGCGTTGTTTCAGCTGTTTTTAGCGTGCAAAACTACCTATTCACCATTCTAGCGTCACAACAAGCTTAAAACCCGATTTTTTGGTCAAAATGCCAAATCCGCCGTACCTAACCTGTTTGGGCATGAAACCTGCTGGGAACTGGCCATAATATGCAGAATATCGCTAGAAATAAGTTAGTTGTGTTAAAAATTGCAATATCCCATCATTTTTTAAGTTTTTTCAAAATTTTCTTTTTTACCATAGAAACTTATGAAACCTGGCATGTTGATGCTGCAAATCAAATTTTCGAGCTAGAAGCTTCAAAAATGCTCAAAGTTGGCATATTTTGAGTTTTTTAGCGGTTTTAAAGCATTCTCTTTCCTATAAAAGCATTAGTTACGCCTTCCTGCACGTAGGGGAAAATCACTAGTGCCATGTGATAGAGCAAGTCGAATTATGCCCGCATGCAAATTTATAGTAGCCAAAGTTGCATGGTTGGTTAGATATATACTTGCAAACTTTCGAAAATCCTTAGCATTTTGGCTAATTTTGGGAGGTCAACTTTGGTCAAGTACTGTACTTACAGAATCAAACTTAGAAACCAATCTGGTACTGTAGGGTATACTTCTAGACTTACGCTTTCTAATGGGCTATATATACTAGGCAGCTGCAACTGCTATGGTTGGGGAGTAGGCGACCATGTTTTTCCCCTCTTTTCCGTCATGTCCCCCCCCTGACTATATATACTTTTTGGTTCAACCATCCAAAAATTTACCAAAAGTTTGGAGTTTGGACCGATGTAACTTTTGACTGGGTTGGATAGAAAAGTTTTGCAAATATCTGCAATGATGGCAACTCTTCCTCTTTGCACACAGCCAAAATTAAAGCGATCCGCTGTACCGTTAGTCTGGCACATTGCCAACCGTGGCGGGGAAAAACCCACTTTGGGGGGAAAACCCCACCCAAATTTTTTTGAAAAATTTTTAACAACTCAACACGGAAACAATTAGACACTATAGCGCGGTACTATCGAGCACGCTGCGTCATCCTATGCGGTCAAATTGGGACAATTTTGCTTACCTGGCTAGCTAGGGGCTAAAAACCTTAAAAGTGCCATTTCGCTGCTGGAGGACCCAATACAGGTACAGTTGTGGATTTTGACAGCAAATTCTACGTAAAAAACCATTCTTTACACGATAGAATAATAAGTTTAATCAAGTTACCTCATTTTTAGCATTTTTCAAAAATTGGCCTATATTTATATGACAGGCTTTTTCTAAAAATCGTATATACATAGCGCGATTAGTTTTAAAAATCGACCCTCTTCGATTTTCTTCATTTTCATATATGGTACCCCTATTAGAGTCTATCATCGTGGCGCAAGCCGTTTTTCCAAATTCCGTCCCTAGAGCGAGAAATCCAAGTTCAAAGTTTCACATTTTCGTGATTTTTTGACAGTCGGCATGGCTCGTCTTCAATGCCGCAAAACTAGAGCTTGGAACAACGGTTTGGCCTCAAACGACCAGACAACAACAGTAGGTCATGGGAAAGTAATTGCTACCAATTATAGCCCAAACCGAGCAGCGAGACATCAGATTTGGGTAAATACTTTGTGTTTGACGGGGTGTTCAGTGTTGGTCGGTAACACACATTTTCGCATATTACTCTCAGCTCGAGTTAGGGAAACGGCTAATGTTTCTACCATTTTAGGTCCTGTCAGGCCCCCATGCTGAGACCAAGATTTCCAAAAATTTCAAAGTCCCACAAAATTTTCTGAAGGTCAGCGGGAGCTACAATAATACAGCCTCTAGGGTAGTTTTGGGCGCTCTTTAAGATAGGCTATTAAAATCCAATTTAGCTCATATAGCAAGGTTCACAAAAAATCAAAAATCGAATTTTTGCTGGCAGTTTCGCAAACAAGTCCGATCGAAAAACTTTTGGTGCGTATGGAACGGCAGTGACCCCCTCTACATATGGTGCAAATTTCATGCCGGTAGCCCTCGTGTAGCGTGAGTAATAAAAAATTTTTATGATTTTTTTGTGAACGAATTCACAAGAAAATCACTTGTTCACAAAAAAATCACCACCGGATCTGATCTCAGGATATAGCTCCGAAATTTTTCTTTCCATGCATAAATAGAGCATGGTCCATAGTGTTATTATGTAAAAAATTTGGACCCCCAAGTTTTTTTTGCACAGGCTGAACTAGGGATGGGCGCGGAAAAAACAGGACTGGAAAAAAAAGGTTTGTTTCCGTTTTTTCCATTTTTTTCCGATGGGGTGAAAAAAATGGAAAAATATTCCTAACGTCATTTTGATGATTTTTACAATGAAATATCATGTTTTCTGAGCTTTTCCAGCAATTTCACACTATCTACAACCTTTTCCGTGGGTCATAGTAGGTGGGGGTATGTTAAATCTGACGAAATTATATTTGGGTTTTTTCGACGCACCGGAAAAAAATGGAAAAATATTCTAGACATGTTCTGAAAGTTAATTTATGACCTCAGAACATTAACCCTTTATGTACGCCGGTAGCTCAGAAGATATATACATTTTTCATTGACCTGTTCCGCACGAACGGCTTGCTGGATTGAGTTGTTGTTTGGTTTGGTTTGTAATGAACCTTGATATGTTGCCTACATTTTGGAATTATAGGAGCCTTCTGCTTTTTTTACATTTCAGGCTACATAAGAAAATGTCTCTAAAATTTTGCCGAATTTGACAATTTCACTTTGAAAATTTTGTATCTTCTCAGCTACAATCCAAAGTGACTACCAATTGAGCCCCATAGCAAATGATACTCGAGGAATACGTTAAAAATACTTAAATTACTCTCTTGTCGTTCACAAAATACAGTCACTTTTATGACATGTATTTTTTGGGAGACATTCGCATTTCACCAACGTATCTCCTATCTTCGGTTCTAGAATGCTTTTTGTTACGAAAATAAGTAAGCCCCGATTTGAGCAGGAAGCACAAATTTATGAATTGCCTACACCTACGGTTATAGTATCAACGGAACAAAGAAGAATTGTGCTTAAAAGGTTGTAATCTTTCCACTTGAATTAAATTGGGAGGGATGAAACTAGCTTCCGTCAGCCATCCAAAAATTTTGATGTAGGGAGCACTGGAGATACATTTGCAGTACCCTTCAAGTACGAATGTATCTCTGTAGCTATAGCCATGGGGGGAAACCCACATTTTCGGATTTTGGCTGGAACTTTTTTATTATAAGCGCTATATGAGAACTTTATATACCATCGTACTTGGCGTACTTAGATCTATCTTTTAAGCCCATTTGCACTTCTCTATGTTGTACCGTTAGGCCGGTATAATGCAAAAAGTAGCGGGGGAAAAACCCAATGGGGGGAAAAACCCAAATGGGGGGAAAACCCACCCCTCACAGGTCTCAAAAATTGTAGTAGCGCTATTCTGAAACTTCCGGTGTAAAATTCAACTCTTTTTTAGCTAGTATAAATCAAAAAACCCGATCTAAGTACCTTTTTTTGAGATTTCATGTGCCATTGAAAATGCAGCATCAAACGGACAGGTTTCATAAAGTTTAACACATAAACATAGGGCAATTTTTGAAAAATGCTAAAAACGATGTAATTTGATAAAACTTATTAGTCTATCGTGTAGAGAATGGTTTTTTACGTTCAATTGGCTGTTAAAATCCACAATTGGACCTGTCCTGGGTCCTCCAATACCGAAATGGCACTTTCAGGGTTTTTGGCCCCTAGCTAGCCAGGGAAGTAAAATTATCCAAATCTGACGCCATAGCATGATGCAGCGTCCTCGATAGTACCGTGCTATAGTGTAAAATTGTTTCCCTGGTTGGTTGTTAAAAAATTTTTCAAAAAAAATTGGGTGGGTTCAGTGTTTTTTATTTGCTCAAACACTTTTGCGCTCTTCTGCGCACTGCCTCTAATTTTTTTGCGCAATTCGTTAACAAGGTGCGCACAGCCGAAAATACTATAATTTAGTTTAGTTACGATTACGCACATATTTGCAATAATTACATGACATTTTTAGAATGTTCAGAACGACAGCTTATGTCTTACATCAAATATATATACTAAAAACTGAATAGCCTGATTGGCGCATATATAAATCAACAAGCCATACAAGGGAATCGGAGCCCTTAGAAGCTGCCAAATTCTATAAAAATAACAAAAAGCTCACTACCCAAAGTAGAAAGTTGAAAAATAAAGGCAACAGAAAAAGTTTTTCCGGTGATGGTGTAATCAAATATATATGTGAGAATATGAATTTGCAATGAGTTCCATACCCTAGTCATTTATATAGTTCGATTTCAAAGATAATACGTAGCTATGACTGCAAATAACTGCGTCCGGGGAGCCGCTAAGAAAAATTAAAAAATTTTGTAAAATTGCCACCCACGAGCAAATTTTATGAACCTTTTCAGTGAATAATCTTAGTAATTTCTTTTTTCTGACTCTGGAAAAACTGCGCAAGCGTGCGCACAAGCCCAAAATTTTTTGCTCATTTCAGGAAAAAAGTGTGTCATTGCGCACTTTTTTGAGCAAATAAAAAACACAGGGTGGGTTTTTCCCCCCAAAGTGGGTTTTTCCCCGCCACATTTGGCAATGTGCCAGACCAACGGTGCATCGGATCGATCTAATTCTGGCTGTGTGCAAAGAGGAAGACTTGCCATCATTGCTGATATTTGCAAAACTTTTCTATCCCAACCCAGTCAAAAGTTACATCGGTCCAAACTTTTGCAAAATTTTGGCATGGTTGGACCAAAACGTAGGTGTCATTTTCAAAATGTCATAAAATGAGCTGGAGTGAACCAAATGACTTGATCTTTGCACACATAGGTAAGAAAGAGTCGCGCTTTCTGCTGCTATGTTTTGGAGCTCATAGCTCCAACCCATGGTCCAGGAGGCGGGTGGGTCCCCCCCCCCAAAAAAGGGGGTGGGTTTTTCCCCCATGGCTATACATCACGTGACCGCTTACAGGGGCGCTGTGGCGCGACGCGAATGCCACCAAAACATTCACCGTCCTTCATAGGCTATGAAACTGTTGTCAGATAATTTTTAGCAGCTGGGGATTAGTGCTCGTATATAAAGGGTTAAGAAATTATCAAAAACGGTGTTTAATGAGGTGAGAATACGATATTCAGGAATTTGAGCTAATTTTGGAATTTGACATTTTTCCTTTGGAATATGAAAATGATTGAAAAACTGAGTTGAAAATGAGTTAATAATTCCATACCAACAGTCTAGTGATCAACCAAAACTGTTAAAACATCTGAAATTGTTTACTTTACGAAGCGCGTTACCTACGAAAACCACAAACTAGGGTCTAGTATCACCGCCAGGGTATACAGAAGTCACCTGTCCTTTGGTTTACAGCGTCACCCGCTGAAAATATTTGATTCCTAATTAATACTGGAACTTTTCTAAGCGCTTGTGTTATTGCCTTCCCCCTGTGGGGGCTACTAAATATCGTGAAAACTGCTTCTGTGCATGCAAAAACAGGAAATAACTTAACTTTTAGCACATTGTGTAATTTTGGAGTGACCGGAAAAAAAAGGAAAAATGGAAAAAAACCGGAAAAAAGGTTTTTTCCGGCAATCTTTTTTTCCGGAAAAAAACAACCCTAGGCTGAACTTCGAATTTTGGTTCTCGGCCCCGGGTCCAAAGTGGCTACCCAGGCCAATATGCTTGACCTTTATTATTGATACCAGGAAGCTAGGAATCCACTTATTTTGTGTTCTATTGCTCTAGTAAGCACAGAACAAACAATTTGGTGGAGTAATTTCGTATCTGGAATGGTCACGTGACTTGGCCTAGGGTCACGTAACCTGGGTCAGGGTCACGTGACTGACCAAAAATGTTATTTCAAGGTCTCAGAAGCCTAAAAACTGGCCTATATAGGTTTTTCGGTGCGTAGAATTCAAATTTGGCATTAGTTTTTAGGTAGCTTTTGCCCAGATAGGTGATCCTGACCACCCCCTGGGTCCGGAGGGTCCGTGCCGGGTCCATCGGCCGGGTCGTCTGCCAGAAGGGGGTTGAGGTACCTAAAACATTGGGTCGATTTTGGGTGGGTCGACTATTTTGGGCACCCTAGTCGGAGGAGTTGAACCTCGGCAGCATGTTAGGGTTGGGACTTTTGGCTATTATATATATACCATGCAAAAAATTTTTCGGCTGCGGCTTGTTGTTAGCCGTCTAGGTGGGTGATTTTTCTGTGAATTTTCGGGATGATTTTTTTGTGAATCTTGCTACAGTCCTGGCTAGAAGTTAAGGCGTGCTGGCCGAGACTTGCTCGCGTTCCTGTTGTTTTGCTGTTTAGTTTTTCCCATCAGTTTTTTCAGCGATAACATTGAGTTTAAGCATAGAGCTACGGCTATGTTGTTTAGATTGAAGGTTTTGATATAGGATTGAGCAAAAACCTTTGACTTAACTTTTTCTATAGAAGTTAGCCAGTTGACTATATATACATACCTGCACGCATATAGGAAATTGCTTAGCGTAGAATATCAAACAAACAGTAGCAACAAAAAATATCAAAAACAGCTTCACCGGATTGCGAGGAAACTGCGAGCTCATATGTACGTAAGTTCTAGCCGGGACTGTATATGTGTGACTCACGCTGGGGTTGGGTTTTTTACACACCTCGGATTGTGTTATATATATATACGTTTAACCCAACCCAAACTGATATATTATATACTTGTTATGCGCCAAATTTGGCTCGAAACGGTCGAAGTACCTGGGAGATCTGGTACTGGCTTTTTTTGGGAACTTCGTCACCGATTTCTTGGGAACCTGACTATGTTAGGGTAAATTTTGCAAAAATTTTCAAAATTTTAGTTAGTCAAAATTTTGGCTTAAAGTGTTGATTATTGCGAGAACTATATATATATATATATATATATATATATATATATATATATATATATATATATATATATATATATATATATATATATATATGCATGTCTTAACTGTATGTTGGGCTTATTCTAGTGGGGGGGGGGGGGGGGGGGGTGGGGGCCCCCCATAAACACCCTCCTCCCCCCCAAAAATCGCCCCCCCCCCCCAAAAATCGTCCCCCCCAAAAAAACCCCCCCCCCCCCAAAAAAGTGGGTGCCCCTTTTGGTACCAAATTTTGCCCTGAAAAAATCGTTCAGAAGGCCAAATTTTCCGGCTTCGCCGGAGACTTTTACTCAATTTTTGCCCTTTTCAACACTAAATCTGCTTATTTTTGCTATAAAAATCAACTTTTATAGTATATGCCATAAAAATAGCGCTATTTTTAGCATATTTTTCGAAAAATTTTCGCCCCCCCCCAAATTCCTTGCCCCTCAGACTTCTGGGGGGGGGTGCCCAAGAAGCCCCCCCCAAGAAAAAATCCCTAGAATAAGCCCAGGTATGTATATATTATGGACTTCATGACTCATTATTGACGTTATTTTGGACTTTGAAGCATGTTGGCAATCACGTTTTTGAGTTTAAAACCACTGTCAAATGTTCATGTTATATACTTTTATGGTTAGATGTTTTAAACGATTAGAAATGGCTAAAAATGCGATTTTTAGCATAAAAATGAAGGACAGTGCCGGGATCTTGCATGCAAAAAATTTTAGATTGGCCAACATTTGCAAAAGTAGGTACAAGAACCAAAAATGCTCCTTCGTCGCATGTAAAATACGTATGAGTACTTACTCTCAGGCAGGTTGTACAAACACGGAAACTAGCCTGTAAAATGCATATGAGTGGTGTTGAGGTTGTAAATTAAGGAAAACAAGTTGCAACGACTTAACATATGAGCCTGTCCTATAACGAGGCTCATATTGGCGTATGTCATAATATAATTTGTCGATATTTGACCTTCATATAAATAGCACGTAAAGCTTTTCGTTACAAAATTGTCCTTCACACATCTTGTCGCTAAGACATTATACTGTGCATACGCATTATATATACGGCATGCCACTTTGCGCTCTGACTCAGAGCCATGTGGGAAAGCATTACGTATGTGAGAGTAGTGTGTCATAGTGTTCCGAGAATACAGTAGGTGTACTATAGTGCTTCCGGAAATAGTAGGTGCCCTGGTGTTTCGGGAAACATCAGCTTGCATGTATAGTTAAACTTGAGGTGTCGCTGTTCACTTTGTTCTGTCCATTTCTTTGAAGCCACAATGTTAACATGTTATGTCTATTCATTCGTTTTTTCTTTAATATGATGACCTGATGATCTTTAAGAAGGCTGCGCTGTGACGCCAATATGAGCCTCGTTGTAGGACAGGCTCATAATGTTAAGCCGTTGCACCTTGTTTTCCTTAATTTACAACCTCAACGCCACTCATATGCATTTTGCAGGCTAGTTTCCGTGTTTGTACAAGCTGCCTGAGAGTACTCATATGTATTTTACATGCGACGAAGGAGCATTTTTGGTTCTTGTTTTCCATTCTTTTACATATGCGCAAAAAAGAACCAACACAATCATGAGGGTGCGGGGAGCGCCCCTCATAATATGAGCTATAAAGGCACTTTGCGGATTAGGGAAACTGTTAATCAGCCAAAACTAATTAACGGTAAGGAGTTGAGAGCTAAAGTTTACATTTTTGAAATCTCCAGGCCAAGAGCTTTCGAATGATACCAAACTTGCCCGGAAAGAATGAACTTTGAAAAAATCGACTTTCTGATACAAGTTTAAAAGTGGGATTTTTTTCTCTGTATCGACCACTTTTATAGGGCGATTTTTGCGCACACCGATTTTTCAAACGGCCCCATAGGAAAAATTTTTCCATACTAATTTTTGATAATCTAGGCGTTGGTCCAGATCAAGTTTATGTTTGATTTCCGAATTTCGCTCTGGGTCGATTTTTTCAGATGGTCAAAAATGGAAAAAATCGACGTTTGGACTTGTCAAAAAGTTGTCTAAAATAGTTTTTTTGGCCATTTGGTGGTGCGCATATATAGTAAATCGGGGTCGCTGAAAACGATGAGCATACTGCCGAAACCGATGGATGTGACCCTCAAGCCCCATGGCGCCCGTGGTTCCTCGCCCAGGGTCAAAGTTGGGAAAAGTCCGTAAAAACGGCTTTTTTCGGCCATTTGGTGGTGCCCATACATAGTAAATCGGGGTCGCTGAACACGATGAGCATATTGCCGACGCCGTATCTTGCTTGGTTCTTCTGGTTCAGCTGGTTCAACAGTGAACCAGCCCCGAGTTCAAGCTGTCAACAAAGAAATTGGTCTATAAACCATTTAAAACAGCGTTTTTCGGCCTTGGGATGGTACCCATATATAGTAAATCGGGGTCGCTGAACACGATGAGCATACATAATCTTAATCATTAAATTATGCTGCCGAGCTGAATCTGTCCTGGTCTTTCCGGATGATTTGGCCTAGACGTGTGCTGGATTGAGGGTTGTCAGTTGTGCCGAATCAGCCATTCCTTAAATTATGCTGCCGAGCGGTTGGTCCCGGTACTTCTATATCCTGGTCTTTCCGGATGTCCTGGGCACAACCTGCGAAGACGTGTGCTGGTTTGGCGATTCTCCACATTGCTGAAGACCATGCACGATGGGCCCGGAATAGGAAGAAGAAGAAGCATACTGTCGACACCGTATCTCGCCTGGTTCGTCTGGTTCAGCTGGTTCAACGTTGAACTGGCTTATTTTTAGGCCAAAATTTATGGGGGGGGGGCGATATGGGGGGGGGCTCAAAGTTGCCCCCCCATCGATGGGGGGGCTCACCAAAAGTGGGGGGGCATATTTTTGGAAAAAATTTTGCAAATTTTTACGTTTTTTTGTGTAAAAATTGCCAAAAATCGCTAAAAATGACTAATTTTAGGTGTTTTTTACGCTAAAATAGCAAAAATTTCGTTAAAATTCCGGCGAAGCCGGAAAAATTTTTGAAAATTTAGGGTAAAAATGGTGAAATCTGGCAATTTTTTGGCTTATGGGGGGGAGGTAAAAATTTATGGGGGGGCTTTTATGGGGGGGAACCTCGAATGGGGGGGAGGTTGCCGAGTGGGTGGGGGGCCCCCCCAGTAAAAATAAGCCAGTTGAACCAGTCCCTGGTTCAAGCTACAGGAGATAGCTGGAAGGTTGATCTTTTGCATACAAAGGTTATTGGGCATGGGGAATTCACTGGTGGTGTTATTTTGGGGATCCGACCCATGGCTGGCCAGATCTGGTTCAACTGGTTCATAGTTGAACCAGTTCCTGGTTCAAGCTACTGGAGATAGCCGGAAGGCTGATATTTGGCATACAAAGGTTATTTGGCATGGGGAATTCACTGGTGGTGTTATTTTGGGGATCCGACCCATGGTTGGCCAGATCTGGTTCAACTGGTTCAAAGTTGAACCAGTTCCTGGTTCAAGCTACTGGAGATAGCCGGAACAGTGTTTTTTTGCTCGGACACTTTTGCGCTCTTCTGCGCACTGCCCCAAAATTTTTTGCGCAATTTGCTAAAAAAGTGCGCATACCAGGAAAAATGCTAAAATTTAGCATAAAATGTCTGTTTTGCATGACCTTTCTACAATGTTCACAGCTGCTGATTATAAGATGCCAGAACTTATATAATGGCTGAATAAATTTGCAAACTCACCTGACTTTGCAACGATGGGAATGGGGCGCAGAACCAGAAGACTTTAAAAATAGCAACCATTTAAGTATATATATATACGTATGACCAGTGGCGTAGATAGGTCATTGCTTCGGGGAGGGCGGATTTTTGGCAAGTCGGGGGGGGGGTCGGGGCCCGGGCCCCGACCCACCCCCCCCCCCAAGTTGAACAATTTTTTACCACGACCCACAATCAGCTTTCAATATCTCTAAAAGCATATAAAATTAAGTTTTTCAGATTTTCACAAAAAACGGGTACAGCAGCTTTATTCTTAATTAGTAAACTTGAGAAAATTTCTCATATTCCTGGTAACTTTCGCACGACATTTTCTTCTAGTTTGGTTTCGAGCTAGCGATTTTTTGAAAAATTAAAAGTCAAAACCTATTTTTCAGACTACTTTTCCCGACAAAACTGGCGCAATATGCTAAGCTCGTGCTGAGCGCGAGCTCAAAAATTTTTGCTCTAGCAAAATTTCCAGGGGGGCAAAGGTGCTTCGGGGGGGGGCGCCCGCCCGGGCGCCCTCCCCCCTTATCTACGCCCATGCGTATGACAATCTTCAAGTTTTATTGATATAAAAGTAAATTTGTTTCAAGTTTTATTGATTTAGAAGTAAATTTTCATTCTGTAAATTTAACAAAATGATGAAGGCTTCTGGCAATTTTTAAGTTGTTTACAAGCAAAGAATCATCACTGCTTTTTATACAAACAAAAATACACGCTAGTTTGAAATTTCGTCGAAAATTATGCATTTTCAGAAAATGATTCCGACATCTGACTCAGTAATTTTCAGGACTCAGCCCAGAGCATCTCTATTTTTAAATGCTTTTTGAACGGTCAGTGGGTAGAAAAACACGGACAATAACATACATAAACCTAGTAGTCACGTAACCTCCTGCTAAAATTTTGTAAAGTTCTCCAAAAACTGCCAAGCTAAAATTAAAATTTAACAATCAGTTATTTCATAACTTGAATATACAAAGCTTGTTGCATATACAAGTTCTAAAATCACACGTACGTTAGGCCATGGGTGCTTGTGTATTAATGCTAACATGACAGTTAGGTCGCAACTTAGCAATAAACCAGCAGTAGGCAAGTAAGGAGGGGGTCTGGGGGCGGGGCCCCCAGGAAAAATTGGAGATTTTTATGAAATTGAGAGCCAGGAGCAATTTTTCTGAGCACTTTGAGCAATTAATGTTTAGTAATTTTCTATCCGTGTCGGTAGAAAAAGTGCGCACGCGTGCGCACAAGCTCAAAATTTTTTGCTCATTTCAGAAAAAAAGTGCGTCATTGCGCACTTTTTTGAGCAAAAAAACACTGAGCCGGAAGGCTGACATTTGGCATACAAATGTTATTGGACATGCGAATTGGTCATACCACCTAAAACAGCGTTTTTCGGAGTTTCGGAGCATTAATAAGGCGGCGCTCCCAAAAATTGGAAGAAGGACAAGCTGTAACTGGCTAATATGAGCCGCTACGTTTCTCTTGGGCTCATATTGACGCGAGGATACTAAATTGAGTTAACTCTTTTGCACTTTTCAAATTCGCATATATATACGTATGCATAATTGTCCTGACATACGTGTGCTCTTGATACAATAAGTAAAGTCAATCGTACCACACCGTGGATAAGCACACATCAAATTTTTACAGATCAGTTGTGTATTTTGTATTTTGTTGTATAAATGCTATGTACAGTGAGCCGATAGTGAAGACTATACCGGTTTACAGGAGCTTTATACATTTGTTTCTAGTATTTCAGTGTTTCAAAACTGGTATATGCCAAATATAATTCCACCTAATACAACTTTAAAGGGGAGAACTTTAGCTGTATAAAGTGTTCAGATACCTTAAATTCGGTGTTTGAGCTAGCAAAATTAGATTCAGTCAGGACATCTGTAACCAAACATTACATGAAGCTATTGATTACGCAAATCGATGAGGATCTGTTCAGAGACTGTGAATAAAAGTAAAGAGTCTGTAGGCAAAATGGTAAGATGTCGTCGTGATGTTAAGCCGTTGAAACCACGGCAGCGAGCATCAATATGAGCCCAAGAGAAACGTAGCGGGTCATATTAGCCAGTTACAGCTTGTCCTTTACAGATTTAGATGCTGGCTCATATTAGACGTTTAATATCTTGTCCTTGATGACACATTTAAATGTTGACCCTCATAGCTCATATTGCATTTTACATGCGACTGCAAGGAGCATTTTTCCTACTTGTATATTTCTGATCACCATGCGCAAGCAGATATAGCAAGCTTAACAAAAAAATCTAAATTCGGTTTTTTGGCTGGGACTTTCGCAAAACTAAACCAAATCGATTACTTTGAGGACCCATGGATAGGTCTTGGGCTAAGCTTTAAAACCACCCCAGTTTCGTTGCTCTACCACCTACCAGTAAGTAGCGGTAGACGAAAATGTGTGATTTTTTTGTTAAAGGTTTAACAAAAAAATCACCCGTTAACAAAAAAAGATCAGTGGCGGATCGGATCCCAGAGAGCAGCTAGCAACTTTTTCTCATCAGTTTTGGATAGAGCGCACTAAATAACGTGTTTAGAACCCCAAACCGCTAACCTAGTGCTCCAATTAATGCAACTGACCCCGCCGAAGTCTTAGTGGTCACTGATAGCCCCCGACAGCGTCCAGTGTGAAGTCTGGTGGCTCTAAAGTGCCGTTTTAAAGGCTAAAACGTTGTTTTTTCGTGTTTGTGAGTGATTATAACCTGTTTCCAGGCATTTTGGCAGAGAAAATCAGAACTTCGTATGTTGGTGGGGTATATGTCACGTGACCCCTGCCGGACCCGTCCGGACCCTCCAGGTACCAACTGAACAGTCCGAAGTGGCTATAAACATGTCCCAGGGGATTTTCCAGGGCGCTGAATTCAAATCTGGCATTAGTTTTTAGGTAACTATGGCCTAATACTGACTTCTGGGATCACGTTTACCGTCGGACGGTTCAGGCCCGGCTGGTTACCAGGTTGGACTCCCAGAAGTGTCAGGCAACCTCAAAAACCACGGCTATAAGGGTTTTCGAGGTCGCTGAGCTCGAATTTGACGTTAGTTTTGCTCTAGCTGCTGTTCTGACTTCAGTAACAAAACATAAAAATGATTTTTTATTTGTTAAAATTTTAACAAAAAAAATCACCCACCTCAGAACGGCTCAGAGGTCCGACTGGGAACTTCTATATGTGTATCGATAGCCCACAGTGAGGACATGTCATATGTACAATATGGGTTGCCTAGGGTTTTCCCTTGGTAAATAGCAGCCGAAATTCGAACTTCGGTCATGAACGTTTTTGAGGTCACTTTTGGGTACCCTCACTTAAAGGTCTGCCCTGAACGCATGGAGAGGGCCTAGGGGCTCAAACTCACAGGCTGTAATGTCGAGATGTGTGGCTATCACCATGCAAAAATTTGGATCTCTGCGACTTTCCTGTGAGTCAGGGTGGGGTGATTTTTTTGTTAAAATTTCGGATGATTTTTTTGTTAAGCTTGCTATACTATTTCACCCAAAATCGCTTACGTCCCCACCCCCCCCCCCCCCAGCACCCAACAGGCACTGGAGCAAGGAAAATGAAGAAAAAAGATGGCCAGGGCGAGGGAGGGTTGGATATGGAATAAAATTGATTTTTTTTTTTCTGACCCCTCAGACGGTCAAGGGGAGCCAGCCCAGCAAAATGGGTGCGTTGTACAGCAAAACGGACACCGGAAATGAGCTGGGCGCACCAGAAAACCCCTATAGAGAAAGTTTTGAGAGGCCAAGTAGAGCCTAGTATGGGCCTCCAGGTAGCGATTGCCCTCCAGGTAGCGATTGCCAACATGACCCTCCAGATGGCAAAGTGGAACCAGCCCAGCAACTTGGGTCAGTCGGGCAGCAAACTTGTGGGAATCGATTCTCCGTCCGCAAAAACCTTTGCACTCAAGATTTGAGCCTTCCAGGTCGCAAAATAAGCGAAAAAACAGTTCAAAGTTGGAACCAAAATTCACCAACTTTGGCAGGCCATTACCCAAAAATTACGCTCAGGGCCGGAAAATCATATAGCAATTGAACGACCCTGAGTGATAGTGAGTGTGTCCTGTTCAGCCATATAGGCAGTATTGCCCCATATATAGCCCAGTCTGACTTATTAAGGTGACATTGAAGCATACTTTTTGGCCATTTTAGCGTTTTGGCCGACTTTGCCCCCCCCACCAAAATTTTTTCCGGCTCTGGGAGGCATAAAAACTAGCCTATCGGCTTATTTTTGTTGCGTACTCCAAGAATATATATATGGTTTTCATAGGCAAAAATTTTTCTATCTGTTGTTATTAAAGCTACAAAACCCCCTTACCAAACGTCAAAGCGGAGAACCGGAAAAAAATCACTCTCGTAAGCGATTTTTGGCATAACTACTTTTTAACGGAAAGTGGTACGGGGATGAAACTTCAGGAACATACCAAACTCGACACGTACAATTTTTTGCGCACATAATCTGCGCAGGATCTGCGCAGGAATCTGTGCAGCCTTGTTTTACACGGTCATTCGACCATTTTCACTCATATTATAGGGGTCGCTACCGTGACTCCTATGATACGTATTATAAAAGACGTATTTACGTAAGTTGAAAAATCGTTTTTATGCCATGTCTGACTATATTATGTATATATGTATATATGCTTCATCGTACCCAAAATATATATATACCCTATACATATACAACATTGTCCCATCTCCCAGTATATACGCAGTGGAAGGCGGGGGCGCCCTATGAATTTGCATTGAATTAGATGCGCCAGTTTACGCGAATGTATATAGCTAGCCTGTCTTAACTAGTTTTGGCGGTTTAAAGAGCTCCTGACACATGTTTTGGTCTAAATTAAAAGCTGATTGTTTATATATGCTCTGAGAAATTAGCATACATTCGTACGTACGTGTATATATATATATATATATATATATATATATACATACGTAAAAAGATGAAAAATGCAGTGAAAAATATATATGGGTGACATTAGGTTTTAAGCGGACAGAGGACTAGGTTTTAAAACGTTAATATGGGAGAGGCACGTTGTAAATGCCAGGAGGATTAGGTTAAAAGCGCAATAATATGGACCAGCTTCGCTGAACAACCCATATTCGCGGGTATTGCCCAGACAAAGATGCTGGCGGCAATCCTTCAATAACAGTTTAACAATTTGTCAGCACGACTTTGCAGCTATTACTATATTATGTAGTCGTGCTCAATAATAAAGTAGAGTCAAAACTGTATTCGCACTAACTTACGTATTACAACAGACTGAAAATAATATAACCGATTCTGCACTGACAGTGCAGAAAGCAACGCTTTAACTATAATTGCGTCGTTTATATTGGAAATATTAAATAAGCTTAACATTTCAAAATCAGCTGGAAAGCTGAAATAATTGGCTTATATGCATTTGTGAATTGTGGAGTGAAACATGAGTAATCGCGAATATGGGTTGTTCAGCGAAGCTGGTCCATATTATTGCGCTTTTAACCTAGTCCTCCTGGCATTTACAACCTGCCCCTCCCATATTAACGTTTTAAAACCTAGTCCTCTGTCCGCTTAAAACCTAATGTCACCCATATTGCATTTTTCATGCTCCATCGGAGCATTTTTATCCTTGTCCTATTTCATTTTTAAGGTTCTCAGTAAAACTCAAGTAAAAATGTCAAAGTTTCAAAAAAAGAAATTTTAAAAATTCCGCCAATCATTAATCGTCAACTGCACGTATATACAGAACAAAGAAGCTTGAAAAGTTCCAATTCCTTATTTTTTCTTGATTTAGACGGAGATCCAACCAGGGGCGCACATAAGGGGGGGCGGGGGGGCCGCCCCCCCGAAACCAGATGTAAAGGAAAAATTTTATTGTCCGCGCGCAGCGCGGACGTCAAATTTCAAAAATTTTCGCGCCTTCGGCGCGAAATTTACCTCACTTTTGCTTAATTTACCCTTATTTCAGCGTTTTAAACCTTTAAATAGCAACTTTTTCAAAAATTTTCGCGCCTGCGGCGCGAAATTTTTTTATTTTTTCCTGAATTGACGCTTATTTTTGCATTTTAAACGTTGTTGTCCAAAATTTTTCAACTCTGGGGGGGCGATGCCCCCAGACCCCCCCAAATTTTTCTGAGGTCCGCCCCCCCTGAAAAAAGTTCCTATGTGCGCCACTGGATCCAACATCCAGTACCTATGGTTACAACAGTTTTAGTTGCTGCTAAAAACTTATTCGGCACGATTTCTAATGCTCTTCTGCAGTTATATGCAAAATTTCAGACGATTGCAACTTATCTGTAGCTAAAGTCTGACCAAAAAATGTAGGGAGCGAAATTGTTTTGTTTATACTGAATTACCTGTACATTTTTGCTGCAGCAATGTATATATTACCTGAACCGTCATGGCATGAACTTTCTTTTGGTTGAAAAACTTTTTTAAAAAATTAAAATTCATCAAAAGAAGCCGATTTTTTAGGTTTTGAAAGATCAGTAGAAGACAGGAACTAGCCGTTCGGTGGAAAATTAGCCCATGTCTCACACATTTTGAATCCCGAATATCAGCTGATTTCGTCAAACATTGCAATAGTTATTCAATTTTTTCGATTTTCAAAATCCTTCGATCTTTGCCGCTTTTCCAACTTTGACTGGCTATTACTCGCGAGTCACTCAATGCAAAATTTTTTAATTAGATTTTCATGACCGCTTACGTGTCAGCTTTCATGCGATATATGTCGTTTTTCAAAATTTGAAAATCGATTTTTGCGAAAAATACCACTTTTTGACCCAAAATTTCGACAATGCGAATCCAGCAAAAGTGGGTAAAAATAATATTATCATAAAGTTTAATCTGAGCTGAATCCAACGATATAAAGTTTTTGTGGCTACGGCTTAAATTGCCCCAGCAACGAATTTTTAAACAATTTCCCATTTCAGCTGATTTCTGACAAGTTGTGCTATATTGTGCATTGATTTGCCGCAAATAGTGTAAACTTAAAAGTCTGACACAAAAATGTGTGTACAAAATCTGTAAGGCCTCCAGTGAACTAAATATACGTCGTAACCTCATAAAACCATATATTTTCGGAATCCTTTCAGCGAGACAAACATTTTTATAAAATTTAAAATTTTTTAAGATTTCAAAAATTTTAAAATTTCGGTTTTTCGGGGAATTTTCTCGGACCGTTCAAGCTATTCAGCTCATTTTTGCAGAGCAATTTCCCGTCCAAAGACGCATCGATTGACACCAGAACGGAAAAAATTGGTTGAGAAATAAGCATTTTATTCCAAAATTTCGTTTTTCCATTCCCTTTGATGTTTGCCGCTTTTTGCAACTTTGACTGGTTATAACTCGCGACTCGCTCAACGGAAACTTTTTTCGATTAGATTTTCAGGACCGCCTAGGCGCCCGCTTTCTCCCGATATATGTAGTATTTCACATTTCGAAAGTCGAGTTTTTGAAAAATACCACTTTTTGACCAAAAATTTCGGCAAAGCAGACTTAGCAAAAGTGAGTAAGTGAGTAAAAATAACATAATCATAAGATTCAAGCTGAGCTGAATCCAACGATATAAAGCTTTTGTTGCTACGACTTATATTGCGCCAGCAATGAATTTTTAAACAATGTCCCTTATTTCAGCTGGTTTTGCTAGTTTACACTGCTTCAGTCAAATCACGGCGGCAACATCAAAGAGAGCCAAAAACCAGCTGAAATAAGGGATAATGTTTAAAAATTCATTGCTGGCGCAATATAAGTCGTAGCAGCAAAAGCTTTATATCGTTGGATTCAGCTCAGCTTGAATCTTATGATTATGTTATTTTTACTCACTTACTCACTTTTGCTAAATCTGCTTTGCCGAAATTTTTGGTCAAAAAGTGGTATTTTTCAAAAAACTCGACTTTCAAAATTTGAAATGCTACATATATCAGGTGAAAGCGGGTGCCTAGGCGGTCGGTCTGAAAATTTAATCGAAAAAATTTTCCGTTGAGCGAGTCGCGGGTTATAACCAGATCGAAAAATAATTCCCCGTATTATTTTAAAATTTTTGAAATTTTAGAAAATTTTAAATTTTATAAAAATGTTGCAGTTTAGCCAAAAATCGGCTAAAAAGCGAAATTGTTAAAAAATTCGTTGCAGATGCAATATAATTCGTAGCCACGAACACTTTATAAAGTTGGATTCAGCTCAGATTAAACTTTATGATAATGTTATTCTTACCCAGTTTTGCTAGATTCGCATTGTCGAAATTTTGGGTCAAAAAGTGGTATTTTTCGAAAAAATCGATTTTCAAATTTTGACAAACCATGAAAGCTGACACGTAAGCGGTCCTTAAAATCCAATTAAAAAATTTTTGCATTGAGTGAGTCACGAGTAATAGCCAGTCAAAGTTGGAAAAGCGGCAAAGATCAAAGGATTTTGAAAATCGAAAAAATTGAATAACTATATACTTTTATTTCCTTTTTTTCGCCCAAAATTCCTTTTATTTCCTTTTTTTCTGGCTGACTTCAAAAGTCGAGGAATTTACAAACTTTTTACGCAAAATTTACGTTTTTGCCTACATTTTTTCAAAAATTTCCGGCTTCGCCGGGATGTGATCGTATGGATTTTAATTTCAAAGTTGGTTTTATATTGTGGACATATATATTTAATAGTAACTTTACTTGGCTTTACGTTTTGTATTTTGATCTATTTGGCTGGAAAAGTGTATATAGTTTAAAGCTATAGTAACGGCTGAGTTTTTGCAGTTTCTAGAGTGCACGAAATAGCAAATTTTAACGATTTTATTCTTTTCAGCACATGTATTTTTGTTACGCAACGCTAAGATTATATAAATTTTGATGGTTGTAGGTCGTTTCCAAAACTTCTCGTTTTATCGTTGAGATTTTCAAATATTATCTGAAATAGTTTACAATGACAGCATGTTTTCTTTATGAATGCGAGCTTGTTTATAAAGTTTTAAAAAAGTGAAATGTATTACGTAACAATGCGGAATTTGATAGGAGGTTCGTGTTAACCTGGACCGGTGCTATTTAATCTTGTCGTCCAAGATAATTGCTTTTCTTTCTGGAATAGTGAAAACTTCTGGAGCTAAAATTTTTTGAATAAAATATGTTTCTGTTATTTCAGTTTTACTTCTCTTTCTCTTTTCTCAATTTTATCGACTACCTTCCCACCTAGGGTTTAAAGAATATTATGAAAAATTTTAATTTAGACCCTCAATTTCCAGGCCCCGGGCAGGCTCCGGTAGTTTGGAATTTTCCAACATTTTCCAGCACTTAATTTTTCGAAATTCCAAGTTATCATAAAAATCTGAAAATTTTCTAGCTTATCATGGGGCAGCTCGGAGAGCGCCCCATAATATGAGCCAAAAAGGTACATTGCGTGTTTTCAAAATGCTTAATTAGGCATAACTAATTAACGGTAAGGAATTGAGAGCTAATATTTACATTTTTGAAATCTCCAGGCCAAGAGCTTTCGAATGATACCAAACTTGCCCGGAAAAAATGAACTTTGAAAATTTTCACTTTTCAGACCTACTTTCTAAGTGGGGTTTTTTTTCTCTAATGTTTCTCCTTTACGCTTTTGGTACATTTTCTAGCACACTGATTTTTCACATGCCTTATGGTGGTAACCTTTACCTATTATTATCTTGTTAACAAAACCATGAACCTGTTCACTATTGATTATTTTGGCCCAATTCGGCTCCTAGCGGTTTCTACAGACTGTCAAACATGGGGTTGCGAAGCGTTTGGACTTAGAAATTTTTCGAGGCCCCAACACAGAAAATTGTCAAAAAGTCGTCTAAAATGGCGTTTTTCGGCCATTTGGTGGTGCGCATATATAGTAAATCGGGGTCGCTGAAAACGATGAGCATATCGCCGAAACCGACGGATGTGACCCTCGGGCTGCATGGCGCCCGTGGTTCCTCGCCCAGGGTCAAAGTGGGGAAAAGTCCCCAAAAACAGCTAAAAACGACTATTTTTGGCCTTTCTGGAGCAGCCATATATAGTAAATCGGGGTCGCTGAACACGATAGGCATGTTTGCTTCTCCGTGTGGTGCCGCTATTGCGCTGCACTGCGATGCGGCAGCCGCAGCGACGCTGCAGGTGCAGCACCGTACAGCACGCCCTGTAAATTGCAATAGACAAGTTGTAACTGCCTGAAAGCTTGCCCTTATATAGTAAATCGGGGTCGCTGAACACGATGAGAGTATCCTCGTCGCTGTGCGACGCTGCTATCGTGCTGCGCTGCGGCGCTGCAGGTGCAGCACCGTACAGCACGCCCTGTAACTTGAAATAGACAAGTTGAAACTGCCTGAAAGCTTGCCCTTATATAGTAAGTCGGGGTCGCTGAACACGATGAGCATATTGTCGACGCTGTGCGGTGCTGCTATCGTGCTGCGCTGCAGCCGCAGCACGCTCTGTAACTTGAAATAGACAATTTGAAACTGCCTGAAAGCTTGCCCTTACATAGTAAATCGGGGTCGCTGAACACGATGAGAGTATCCTCGTCGCTGCGCGGTGCTGCTATCATGCTGCGCTGCGGCGCTGCAGCCGCAGCACGCTCTGTAACTTGAAATAGATAAGTTGAAACTGCCTGAAAGCTTGCCCTTATATAGTAAATCGGGGTCGCTGAACACGATGAGAGTATCCTCGTCGCTGTGCGGTGCTGCTATCGTGCTGCGCTGCGGCGCTGTAGCCGCAGCACGCTCTGTAACTTGAAATAGACAAGTTGAAACTGCCTGAAAGCTTGCCCTTATATAGTAAATCGGGGTCGCTGAACACGATGAGCATATTGTCGACGCCATATCTGGTCTGGTTCAACTGGTTCAACCGTGAACCAGTTCCTGGTTCAAGTTGCTGGGGTAGCATTTACTTTAACAGTATGCGTTAATGTTATGGTCAATAAACCATATTAACACATTACACATTCCCTCATTCCCAAAAATGAACTAGGACAAGTAGGGAAAATGCTCCTTGCAGTCGCATGAAAAATACAATATGAGCCGGAAGGACAGCATTCAATTCGGGAAAAGACAAGATTTAAAATGTATAATATGAGCCAGCATTTACTTATGTAAAGGACAAGATTTAAAAGTTTAATATGAGCAGCTCCCTTTCTCGGGCTCATATTGACGCCGCACGGACAGCCCACAGGGAGTGGTTTCTCTCTATCTTCGTCGTGTTTTGCTCATATGATTCTGACAGAGCATTCAGTCAGACATATACTTTATTGAATACACCAGATCTGTGACAGAAGCTAATGGTATGACAGCTAGCTAATGGTATGTGCTGGCTGCAATGACAAAAAGGACTTGCTGAAAAGTGCGTTGTGTAAAAATACCCCAGATTATGGTTGCGTAAATATATAATACGTAATTACGTAAATATATAGTGTGATATTATCAATAGTCTAAGTAGCATGTTAAGCTACTCTATGCAGGCTCCTGGGGGGCGGCTCTGAGCAATGTCTATTTTTTACACTTACTCTGATTTTATACGTTGGCATCGATTAAGTTGCGTACATAACATCGTTCCCAAGGCGTCAATATGAGCCCGAGAAAGGGAGCTGCTCATATTAAACTTTTAAAAAACTTTTAAATCTTGTCATTTACATAAGTAAATGCTGGCTCATATTATACATTTTAAATCTTGTCTTTTCCCGAATTGAATGCTGTCCTTCCGGCTCATATTGTATTTTTCATGCGACTGCAAGGAGCATTTCCCTACTTGTATATTAATATGAGTTATGACTGCACAATTGTTCTGGTCTGTTCACCAATTTTCGCAGGCACAATAATATTGTTATTTCCTATTTCACATGCATAATTAATTAACTGCTGACTATAAATAAGCTCGTTTCTGTAGATAGTTGCTCAGTCTGTACAGTTCTGTTGACTAATAAAGTCGTGTTGTAGACTGAGTCCCCTTTAGTTTAGGGTTTTCCTGTGAACGAATAGTTCACGGAAGTTGAGCGAACAGCTCAAATATACTTTGTAATTTCCCTGCCTACAGCAGGAGGACTGATATTGCCCACCATACGGTGGAAGATTATTCCTACTTAGACAGTAGAAGAAGCTTAATACTATAAGCTTATATCGTAGCTACGTACGTAGTTAAATCTACAGACTTGCACTGTTACAGTTAAGTGTGTAAGTATATCCACGACTCTGCACAATCAATGCTTATACAACTTCACAGAACACTATATATACATATATATACGTAATGCGCTGGGCTTATTCTAGGGATTTTTTTTGGGGGGGCCCCCAAAAGTCCGAGGGGCAAGGAATTTTTGGTGGGGGCGAAAATTTTTCGAAAAATATGCTAAAAATAGCGCTATTTTTCTGGCAATTGGCATATACCTAAAAGTTGATTTTTATAGCAAAAATAAGCAGATTTTGTGTTGAAAAGGGCAAAAATTGAGTAAAAATCTCCGGCGAAGCCGGAAAATTTTTGAAAATTTGGCCTTCTGAGCAATTTTTTCAGGGCAAAATTTGGTATCAAAATTTGGCAAAATTTTTTGGAGGGGGGACGATTTTTGGGGGGGGAAGGGTGTTTATGGGGGGGCCACCCCCCCCCACTAGAATAAGCCCAGATGCGTGTGGTTACTGCGTATTATATGTGTACGCATGTATTTCTTTAGATTTTTTAGGAAATTATATACCTAGTTTATGCTAAAAATGCTAAAAGAATTTCAATGCATAAGCTTTCACTAAGTATTCTATTACTTGGATAAGACTGAAAGGCGTCTTCGTATATATATATATATATAAATATAATAGCCATGGGGGGGAAACCCACATTTTCGGGTTTTGGCTCGAACTTCTTTATTGTAAGGGCTAGATGAGAACTTTGTATATATACCATCGTACTTGGCGTACTTAGATCTTTCTTTTAAGCCCATTTGCACTTCTCTAGGTTGTACCGTTCGGCCGGTATAATGCAAAAAGTAGCGGGGAAAAACGCAATGGGGGGAAAACCCAAATGGGGGAAACCCACCCCTCACACGCCTCAAAAATTTTCGTAGCGCGATTCTGACACTTCCGGTGTAAAATTCAACTTTTTTAGCTAGTATAAAACAAAAAACCTGATCTACGTACCTTTTTTGAGATCTCATGTGCCATTGAAAATGCAAAAACGATGTAATTTGATAAAACTTATTAGTCTATCGTGTAGAGAACGGTTTTTTACGTTCAACTGGCTGTTAAAATCCACAATTGGATTTGATCTCTCCTGGTTCCTCCAGTACCGAAATGGCACTTTCAGGGTTTTTGGCCCCTAGCTAGCCAGGGAAGCAAAATTATTCAAATGTGACACCATAGGATGATGCAGCGTCCTCGATAGTACCGTGATATATATAGTGTCGAATTGTTTCCCTGTTTGGTTGTTAAAAAATTTTTCAAAATAAATTGGGTGGGGTTTTTCCCACAAAGTGCCAGACCAACGGTGCATCGGATCGATCTAATTTTGGCTGTGTGCAAAGAGGAAGACTTTCCATCAATCATTGCAGATATTTGCAAAACTTTTCTAGCCCACCCCAGTCCTGGCTTTTTCCTAGGCAAAAATTTCTGGGGGGGGGGGAAGTCTGGGGGGGTCTTCCCACGTCTGGGAGGGGGGAAGAAAAAGTTTTCAAAAAATGCCTAGAAATAGCTATTTTTTGCTGCTGAGCTAAACAATAAACTATTTTTAACTTAAATTTAAGCTTAAAATAGCTAAAAATGCTTAAAAATGGGTTAAAATCCGGCGAAGCCGGAAAAATCTTTCAAAATTTACCCTCAAAACCCTATTTTTCCGGGCATTTTAGAGTTCTGGGGGGGAAGGCCCGAATCCTGGGGGGGGGCGACCCAAGTCTGGGGGGGAACGAATTTCTGGGCCCACACCCCCCCTGTAGGAAAAAGCCAGCAGTCAAAAGATACGTCTGTCCAAACTTTTGCAAAATTTTGGCATGGTTGGACCAAAAAGTAGGTGTCATTTTCAAAATGTCATAAAATGAGCAGGAGTGAACCAAATGACTTGATCTTTGCACACATAGGTAAGAAAGAGTCGCGCTTTCTGCTGCTATGTTTTGGAGCTCATGGCTCCAACCCTTGGTCCAGGAGGCGGTGGGTTCCCCCCCCCAAAAGGGGTGTGGGTCCCCCCCCCGGTTATATATATATATACAAAAACACGAGTCGAAGGCGCGAAACTTTTTTGAAATTTTCTGCAAACACTATAGCAAGCCCGACAAAAAAGATAGACTTATAATAAACTATTATACAAAATTCCTTTATTCACTACCTTGTACGTGTGTAACTGTGTTGTGCGAATAAATTTACTTTACTTTACTTTATATACTTTACTGTGCGTATATATATATATATATATACGTAATACGTATATACGTATGTATGTGCATATATTTAAAATCACCTAAATGTGACAAAAACTAAAGAAAAACACAGAACGAGGCACAGTAACACAAGATGCGCACTCAACCTCTTCTGTAGTTAAAGTCATTTTAAATTCAAGAGTACTGGATACATCCGACATAGACATATTCCGTTCCATTGCATTGCAAACCCCAACCTATTTAAAAAGAGTGTATATACGTAAAATAACATAGTGCATAACATACTAGGTGCCTTGGAGCACAGGCAATATATATCCTCAGATGAGTGCTCAAAGCCCCATGCGTCTCATCACCCAGCCTCACCAGGTGCGCACCTGGCATGGGGAAACTGGGTGGATATATATTTACTCCAAGAGTGAGAGTCATACGAATACACAAAGAATTATATAAAATTTTTTAAAAATAAACTTTATTTAAAAAAATTTTTTAATAATAAAATTTTGTCAACATTTTTGTCCGTAAACAGAGATTTTTTAGAAAGCCACTTCGAAATAATCTGTCGTAATTTATTATTGGAAAATTGTCTATAAGTAAGTTTATGAATGAGTTTGACAACGGATTGCTCGAGAAATGACGTATTAGTACTTAACATAGTTAAACGTACTAATTCGTTATAAAACCGAAGCAGATGTCATGGGTTTGAAGGGGGGGGGGGAACAATTATTATCCACCTTCCCAATTCCCCCAACAAAATTTTGGCAACGGAATTTTTTGCGCGATCCTAAATTTAAAAAACCGAAGAACAAATTGTATATATAGTCAGAGGGGGGAAAACATGACGGAAAAGAAGGGGAAAAAACATGGTCGCCTACTCCCCAACCATAGCAGTTGCAGCTGCCTAGTATAGCCCATTAGAAAGAGCAAGTCTAGAAGTATACCCTACAGTACCAGATTGGTTTCTAAGTTTGATTCTGTAAGTACAGTACTTGACCAAAGTTGACCTCCCAAAATTGGCCAAAATGCTAAGGATTTTCGAAAGTTTGCAAGTCTATATCTAACCAACTATCAAACTTTGGCTACTATAAATTGGCATGCGGGCATGATTTGACTTGCTCTATCACATGGCAATAGTGGTTTTCCCCTGCGTACACCCAGTAAAAAAATTTGACCATGTTTTCCCCCCACATTCCCACTACAGCGGGGAAAAACATGGTGACCAAATTTTAAAATTTTTGCGTATGCTTCAGGAAGGCGCAACTAATGCTTCTATAGGAAAGAGAATGCTTTAAAACCACTAAAAACCACAAAATATGCCAACTTTGCGCATTTTTGAAGCTTCTAGCTCGAAAATTTGATTTGCAGCATCAACATGTTTTCAGGTTTCCTAGAACCCAGGTTTCATAAGTTTCTATGGTAAAAATGAAAATTTTGAAAAAACTTAAAAAATGATGGTATATTGCAATTTTTAACACAACTAACTTGTTTCTAGTGATATTCTACATATTATGGCCAGTTTCCAGCAGGTTTCATGCCCAAACAGGTTAGGTACGGCGGATTTAGCATTTTGACCAAAAAATCGGGTATTAAGCTTGCTGTGAGGTTAGAAGGGTGCCCAGGTAGTTTTGCACGCTAAAAACAGCTGAAACAATGCTTTTAAACCACTCTAAATGGTTGGTTGGTAGAAATCCGTGCCATGTTTTTTTCCCCACACCATGTTTTTTCCCCGATTTGCGGGTAAAAAAACATGGACAAATCCTGTTACTGCCAAAGCTGAGTGAGGTATAAGAGAAGTTTGAATATACGATTGGATAGGTATTTGCCCACGGTACATAACGGTATACTCAAACCGATCCAAATCCAAGCGAAGAAAAAGTTGGAGGCTTGCTTCCCTATTCATGTTTTTCTTCCCCCCCCCCCTGACTATATATATTCGTTATCAATAAATTTATAATCAAAACTTAGAATCAATTCCGAAACATTAATATTTTCTACTCATAAAAAAACTTCATTCAAATTTGAAAACAAACAAACAATGCAAAACAATTTGTAAAATAACGATTTTGACTGAAAACCCAACTTTTCATCAAATTTCAGTTGCCTCTATCCCCTTTCCCCAAATCGGTTTGCAAGCAAGTCCTCTATTGTTTGACTTAGAGACACTCACACCCCCTTAAATTTTTCCAAGCACCAACCCCCACTTTCGTTTTGATTTTGATGGTACTTTCCCATGCCAGAAAGGTAAAGGTAAAGGTGACCCCTGGAGAATATCTCCATCCCTGCTTCAGGGACAAGGACCAGAAAGCATATATATAGCGCGGCGGGAAAAAAACCCAATCCGATATGCGGGAAAAAAAACCCATCGCCAGTGTGAGTCACCCATATGAGCTAGATCGGATTTTAATAGCCTATCTTAAAGAGCGTCCAAAACTACCTTAGAGGATGTATTATTGTAGCCCCCGCTGCCTCCCAGCAAATTTTTTGGGACTTTGAAAATTTTGGAATTTTTGGTCCCAACATGGGGGTCAGACAGGGTCAACTTTGGGGGGGTCACCCTGAACTACTGGAAAGACCTAGCCCAAAACGGATAACAGTTTCACAGAGGATATGTCTCGAACTTCACGACGGTGTATGCAATTTGGCTCTAGTACCTGTGGTGCGACCTGGGGGTGACCTAGACTCGGCGGGAAAAAAACCCATGTGCGGGAAAAAAAACCCAAATTTCAAAATGAAATTTTTTTCTAACCATTAGCAGCAAAGGAAAAATTCATGCATTCCCTAGCTCAGTAGAGCCTCCTGTTTAATTTAGTATAGATTTTACCTAGGTTCGACCTTCTATGTGTGGTCCAGGTGGCCAAAATCTGAGATGGTGCCATTTTCAAGCCAAATTTTCAAATTTCGCCAAAAATCGCTAATTTTTCACTAAAATAGGTCGGGTTTGGCTTTAAATGCAATAAAAACACGTTTTCTATGCGATAGGATGCTTAAACTGCAGAAATTAAGCAAATTTCAAAAATTTCCAAAATTTGCCTATGTTTACGTGTTAAACATACGAAATTTTCAAAGGTCAATCTGACATGAATTTTTGCAAAAATATTGATATTTTTTGATTCAGATGTACTAAAAATGACCCGCTCTTTCGAATGGTATAGTCAAAACCGTTCTAGCATGCTTGCAGCAAAAAATTCGGCTGGGTTTTTTTTTCCCGCCCATGGGTTTTTTTTCCCGCATTGGGTTTTTTTCCCATCGGTTTGGTCGAAAATTTCTCACCAACCGTAAGTGCTAGAGAGACGTTTTATGGCTCATTTTGAAGCTCTTCGCAAGGCCTCATGGTAGTTATCGTTAGATTTTCGATTTGTCGCTTAATAAAAAAGTTACAGCCAAAATTCGAAAATTTGGGTTTTTTTCCCGCCGCGCTATACATATATATATATATAGAAAAAATTATATATTTTTTGAATTATTTTTTAACTGGAAAACAATCAGAAAACAATAAGAAAACATGCCTTAATTCTTTTCTAATTGTTTTCTTATTTGGAAAAATATACGAAAACAATTAGAAAACATTTTGAAAAAATATTAACTATATTTTCCCATTGTTTTCTATTTTAGAAAACTAAAGTAATTTGAAAACAATTAGTGTATCCCCCCAAAATTTTCGACCAACTTTACCCCCCTCCCAGATTTTTTGACTTACCCTCCCCCAACTTTCGACTACCCCCCCCCCCCCGACCCCCCCAACGATTTTTGGACCCAAAAAGTTAGCTGATTTTGGCAGAAAAATGGTCATTTTTTGAAAAATTTTTCTTAAATTTTGGCTTAAAATCACTTTAAGTTAAAACGTTAAAAACAAGCATTATTTTGAAGAAAAACGGCCCTTCTACACAGACTGGGTTGGCAAGAATCGGGAAAGCTTGTGGTCTCGAACCACCGACCGTAAGATCAGAAGTTTTTACCAGCGCCTTAGACCACTCTGCCATCCCGACTCTATTTAGATTGGGGGGAGGTGCTTTTTTCGCCTTGGTCCACCCTATGGTTCGAAAAATTTTTTGTCTCCAATTTGGCTGAGAAGTTGCCCCAAGGGTAAATCGAGGTTGCTGTTTTAAAAACATCGAATCGAAAGATCGATCCGACTGATCGATCGATCAGTGGAAGCGATCGATCAAAATCGATCAAAAAATTTTTATCACCAATTTCACGAAAAGGCGCCCCTAGGGTAATTCGGAGGTGCTGAATCCAAATCTGCAGTCGAAATTTCGATCCGAGCTGCCAAAATCGAGTTATTGACGGATTTTTGAAAAATCGATGAAAATCGATTTTTGAGGTCGAACGATCGATTTTTATGAAATTTTGAAAAAATTTTGATCGATTTTGATCGATCGATTCTACTGATCGATCGTCCAGTCGGATCGATCTCTCGATTCGATTTTTGAAATCAGCGAAGCGACCTCGATTTACCCTTCGGGCAACTTCTCATCCAAATCGGAGACAAAAAATTTTTCGAACCATAAGTGGGGGACCAAGGCGAAAAAAATCGCCCCCCTCCAGTGTTTTTTGCTCTGACTCTTTTGCGCTGTTCTGCGCACTGCCCCAAAATTTTTTGTGCAATTTGTTAAAAAAGTGCGCATAGCAGGAAAAATGCTAAATTTAGCATAATATTCCTGTTTTGCATTTATTTTGCATTTTATGACCTTTCTACAATGTTCAGAGCTGCTGATTGTAATATGTCAGAACTTAATGGCTGAATAAATTTGCAAACTCACCTAACATTGCATCGACGGGTCTGGGGGCGCAGAAGCAAAAGACTTTAAAAAATAGCAACCATTCACTTACGTATGATACGTAACCTTCACGTTTATTGATATAAAAGTAAATTTGAATCAAGTTTTATTGATATAAAAGTAAATTTTTATTCTGTAAATTTAGCGAAATGATGAAACCTTTTGGCAATTTCTGCAAGTTGTTTGCAAGCTAAGAGTCCTCGCTGCTTTTTATAAAAACAATAACACACGCTAGTTTGAAATTTCATCGAAAATTACGCTGTTTTCAGAAAATGATCCAAGGTTCCGACATCTGACTCAGTAATTTTCAGGGCTCAGCCCAGAACATCTCTATTCTTGAATGCTTTTTGAAGTGTCGGTGAGTAGAGAAAACACGGATAATAACATAAGCCTAGCTGTCATGGAACCTCCTGTTAAAGTTTTGTAATTTGTAAACTTCTCCAAAAACTGCCGAACTAAAATTAAAATTTGGCAGTCAGTTTTATATTTCATAACTTGAATATGCAATACAAGTTGCATATACAAGCTAGATTAAATCATACGTACGTTAGGCTATGGGTGCCTGTATATTAATGCTAACATGTTAACTGAAAGTTAGGTCCAACTTAGCGATAAACTAATAGTAGGCAAATAAGGACGGGGGTCTGGGAAAAAGTCCCCAGGAAAATTGGAAATTTTTGGTGAAATTGAGAGCCGGGAGCACTTTTTCTGAGCACTTTGAGCAACTAATTTTCAGTAATTTTCTCTCCGTGTCGCTAGAAAAGGTGCGCACGCGTGCGCACAAGCCCAAAATTTTTTGCTCATTTCAGAAAAAAGTGTGTCATTGCACACTTTTTTGCGCAAAAAATACTGCCCCCCTCCCGTCTAAATAAGTGCTTAAAGCTAAAGGGGAACATTTTGGAGAAGCATAAATGCACCCGATCTGCTTCAATTGAAATTTTACACCAGCAGGCAAGACTTCCACCGTAGTTGGCTTTGGGCTTGGCTGCTCACTCCATCTCCATCTCCAAATCTAAAGTGCAATTCTTTCAGTGTTGGGGTTCTGTTAACACATTAAATTGAAAACATTCTGTTTAGATGAGATGAGTGTCAGCGGTTTTCGATTTTCTTTATCTAGATTTCTCAGCCGATACGAGGATTTTATAGGGTTAACAGTTGTTAAAGATGCACAGTCAAGAGTTATTCGCGTAAGCTTTGTGATATCATATAATATATATACGTATATCTGTTTCTAGTTGATAGTTGTTGTTGTTTCTAGCAGATATGATCATAGAGATATGTACATATATATAAATATATATATCATGGGGGTGCTCGGAGAGCCCCCCATAATATGAGCTATAAAGGCACTTTGCGGATTTTGAAAAGTGCTAATTAGGCATAACTAATTAACGGGAAGGAATTAAGAGCTAATATTTACATTTTTGAAATCTCCAGGCCGAGAGCTTTCGAATGATACCAAACTTGCCCGGAAAAATGAACTTTGAAAAAAATCGACTTTCTCTTACGGGTTTGAAAGTGGGGTTTTTTTCTCTGTATTCAGCATGATTTTTGTCAATTTTGTGTTAACTCGATTTTTCGAACGGCCCATAGGAAAAATTTTTCTATACTATTTTTTGAATATCTAGGCAATGGTACTTAGCAAGTTTATGTTTTTTTCCGAATTTCGATTTGGTTCGATTTTTATAGATGGTCAAAAATGGAAAAAATAGCGTTTTTGGACACCTTCAAGCTGAAAAATTTCTAAGTCCGAAAATTTGAAAATAGTCTAAAAACGGGCAAAAACAGCGTTTTTCGGCCTTGGGGTGGTACCCACATATAGTAAATCGGGGTCGCTGAACACGGTGAGCATAGTGCCGACACCGTATCTCGCCTGGTTCATCTGGTTCAACTGGTTCAAAGTTGAACCAGTTCCTGGTCCAAGCTACTGGAGATAGCTAGAAGGCTGAAATTTTGCATACAAAGGTTATTGGGCATGGGGAATTCACTGGTGGTGTTACTTTGGTGATCCGACCCATGCCTGGCCAGATCTGGTTCAACTGGTTCAAAGTTGAACCAGTTCCTGGTTCAAGCTACTGGAGATAGTTGGAAGGCTGAAATTTTGCATACAAAGGTTACTGGGCATGGGGAAGTCACTGGTGGTGTTACTTTGGTGATCCGACATATGCCTGGCCAGATCTGGTTCAACTGGTTCAAAATTGAACCAGTTCCTGGTTCAAGCTACTGGAGATAGTTGGAAGGCTGAAATTTTGCATACAAAGGCTATTGGGCATGGGGGAATTCACTGGTGGTGTTACTTTGGTGATTCGACCCATGCCTGGCCAGATCTGGTTCAACTGGTTCAAAGTGGAACCAGTTCCTGGTTCAACTGGTTCAAAGTGGAACCAGTTCCTGGTTCAAGCTACTGGAGATAGTTGGAAGGCTGAAATTTTGCATACAAAGGTTACTGGGCATGGGGAATTCACTGGTAGTATAACTTTGTTGATCCAACCCATGGCTGGCCAGATCTGGTTCAACTGGTTCAAAGTCGAACCAGTTCCTGGTTCAAGCTACTGGAGATAGCTAGAAGGCTGAAATTTTGCAAACAAAGGTTTATTGGGCATGGGGAATTCACTGGTGGTGTTACTTTGGTGATCCGACCCATGACTGGCCAGATCTGGTTCAACTGGTATGGGGTATGGGTATGGGGAATTCACTGGTGGAATTTGTGATTGCTACTGCCACAGTTATGGTAGCGTTCCCAAAAACTAGACTGAGGACAAGTATGAAAAATGCTCCTTGCAGTCGCATGAAAAAGTTAATATGAGCTATGATGGTCAACATTTTAAATGTGCCAAGGACAAGATTTAAAATGTTTAATATGAGCCAAAATCTAAATAAGTAGAGGACAAGATGTAAACGGCTAATATGAGCCGATACGTTTCTCTTGGGCTCATATTGACGCGACTAAAATGGCAAACATATACAGTTTACGGTTGGCATATAAGCATCAGGCTTCTTGGGGCCCCCCCCCCAAAGGTCCTAGGGGCAAGGAATTTTTGGGGGGGGGCGAAAATTTTTCGAAAAATATGCTAAAAATAGCGCTATTTTTCTGGCATATACTATAAAAGTTGATTTTTATAGCAAAAATAAGCAGATTTAGTGTTGAAAAGGGCAAAAATTGAGTAAAAATCTCCGGCGAAGCCGGAAAATTTTTGAAAATTTGGCCTTCTGAGCGATTTTTTCAGGGCAAAATTTGGTACCAAAAGGGGCACCCACTTTTTTGGGGGGGGGCGATTTTTGGGGGGGTACGATTTTTGGGGGGGAAGGGTGTTTATGGGCGGGGGCCCCCAAACCCCCCCCCCCCACTAGAATAAGCCCAGATTGAATTAATGTGATGATTGCGATGATAACTTCAAATGTGATTTCTCAAGATTTCAACAACAACAA
>JASAND010006650.1:0-13387 GCA_030248195.1 Trissonchulus latispiculum
AAAAGACGGTCAGTCATTCGTGAATCTAGCACCAGGGTTTTACTCCCTACAAAACCACGTACTGAAGAGATATGCACATCATTTTAAAGCTCTTTTTGCGCTCTTTCACGTAGTTCAGTACAATTTAATATACGAAACTTAAATAAAATTTTTACTATTTGCGCATGCGCAAAGCCCCGATGGTAGCTAGCCAATGCATTCTCTGACACCAAGATTTTGCGCAAAGATAGTTTGCCAACCAGTTTTGCTTTATCAAATGTTTTGTCAAGATTGCTTCATCCATGGAAAAATTACGTAGAAAATCCTGGTTGTGGTACTACCACCTTAAGGTGGTGGTATCCTTTTGTGCAGTGCTGTTGTGTTTATTTAATAAAACGCTATAACTTTCGCAATTTTGGGAGTTGGAAAGAGCTTTATACATCGTTTTAAAGCTTATGATCAGGACATTCATACGAGCTTACGAAACTAGCAAAATTAGCAATTAAAAAAGTTAGCAAACATTTTCCGACATCACGGCTAAATATAGACCAAAAACTTTTGAACATCGATTGCTCAAAACAGCGGGACCTGCCAAAATTTCTTTTTGTGTTGTCCTACATATAGGCCGACGGTCGTTTTTCCACGGAGACACTAAATTTCCAAACCACAAACTTCCAAATCCAAATTTTCGCGAAACTGGAAACGTTTTAACCTAAACCAAGAAACACGTCCCACCGTAATAGTGCGAATTTCCACTCTGTCCGGACTCCGTCGAGAAGTTCTTGAAAAATCTGTTTAAAGCAAAGTAACCGCAGTTTTGCCAAAATGGTTTTTTGGCCAAATCTCTAGCTTAAAGCAACGAACTTCAACTAACAGCCATGGATAAAATGTGCAATTAGATTGAGTGTGAATGGACCAAAATTGTTCCCCAAGACATGGCAGTAATTTTGAAAAAACTTATTTCCTCGCTATGAATTGCTGAAACTGAAAAATTGCCCTTTCTTGACCCTCAAAACAGTTGTTTGCTTATACTGACTTAACCACTGGAGATAGCTCAAAGATTTTAAAAGCAAAAATGTTAATTTTGTGCCCTGTTTCCAGTCATAACAATCAATCCGGTGTCTCGTCTACCTATTGGGAGCCTAAGACCAAAAACCAAAACTTTCTTTCCTTTTGGCCTCAAAATACGGGGCTGGTTCCATAATGTTAAAGAGCACGGAAATAAGTTGTTTCGTAAGTTTTAGCCTTTTACGTAAAGGATTAAAGTCGTATGAGTCAAAAATACCCGAAAGGAAACCAGCACCTTAAAACATGTGGTCTGGAACATACATCTTCTGGAGATCGGCGTCACGTCTTTGCCCAGTGACTGACACGTCAAGTTTGGTTGCAGGTATTGATTATAACCAATGTTACAGCTATTTCTTAAAAAGGCCGGCACCATTTACGTACAGTGGCAAAGAACTTATTATTTTATTGGACAAACTCAATTAACAGGCTTATCAGGAGACTTGATTTCTCAGATTTATTTTTAATAGAATTCTATGATTAATGAAAACAACCTTATATTAATTTATGATTATTAAATAATACAAAATAACCTTGGTTTGCTGAGGGCCGTCGCATTTTTTGTTGCGAAACATGTCTTTCATTCAAATGTAATTCAGTTGCAAGCAACCTGTATTTAGCATTAATCAGACTCATAGAAAAAGGATATGCAGTGTTGGAATAAACCTTGCAAAATTATTTGTTAATTTTTAAGCTCACTTTTAGCTTCAAAACAGTTTGTACCTTTTATTGCAGCAAGATGAACACGATGGACCCAAAAAGTAGTCACGTTCCTGCAAGAGTATACATAAGAGTAAGACAGCCGGCATACTCTATGTATTATCAGCTTGACACATCCTCTCCACGCTAACGGCTGACCTCCCGCAAAATTGGTACCCAGTCGAAACGGGGAAACGCTCACTCGCTCTATGTTTATGTGCAAAACCTCGACGGCAGAAGCATTATGTGCGCGAGTTGTTGTGTCTGTTTCGACCTTTAGAACACGCGCATAGAGGCCAAATAATTTTGAAATGACTGGTCCAGTTTGAGGAGGGGGTAAGGATGCGTCACGCTTATAATACATAGAGTATGACAGCTGTCAGGCTCTTATGTACTCTTGCTAGAACTGATTAACACATAAACTCTGATCTAAAAATTATTTCAATTCTATTTCAATTTCACATTCAAGGGGCAAGGGATTTCAAGTTCGAAAAACTTGCAGGTAAACATTTATTATCAGCACTCCGCTATTTCATCGGTTTGCATACAGTAGTAAAACCAACAGTACATAACACATAAAGTATGACTAGCGTCATACACTATGTTTTATGAGCTCACTACATCCGATGCTCGCTATCGGCTGACCCCCCCCCCATAAATCAGCGCACCTCACTCCGCCCCTATACATTTACTGGGTCCAAACGGGGAACCGGGCTCGTGCTTGTATGTTTGTACACAGAAGTGTAAATCATTCAAGCTTCGCCCTCATACCCAAATTGTGTCCCCGTCAAGCTTAAAACCTTAATATGTAAGTATACTAGACCGCGATCCACCGTTTGGACCCCGGTACATGTATAAAGGGCGGGGTCAAGGGGGTTGATTTATGGGGAAGGGGGGTCAGCCGATAGCGTGCAGAGGATGTAGTGAGGTGATAATACATAACGTATGGCACTTGTCATACTTTTATGTATTATGAAATCTTGGTAAACCAGGAGTACATAAAATATGTACTCCTGGTAAAATAAGTAACCAGACAAGTGGTTTTCCCCCACCCTTTTCTTAGACGCTCAGCTCCCAATATCTGTACTTCCCACCATTTATATGTGTTCACAATCTTGTTTAGTACTAACAATATTAGTTATCTACGTTTTTTCCGCATGTTTATCACAGTTTAGGTAGAAGCATATTTGTACACGATCTATATATATATATATATACATTAGGTTACATGCTGGAAATATATAACGATATTCAATTAAATAATTCCTGAATTTGTGATGCTGTTTGTCTACTGAATAAATCAATTTGTTTGTATGTAGGAGTGTAGCAGCAGGCAATCTGTCTATTATCAGCCATAGCAGAATTGCGCAGACTGTTTTAGCTAAAATAAGATTAAATTTTAAAGAAGTTTCTTAATATTTCAACTTGGTTTGGACCTAAATTAAGTCCAATTAACAGCCATGGACACCAAAAGGAATCACCACCTTAAATAGCATTCTTATGAATGTAGTCACGATTTTCTATAGTCTGTGACGCGCCGCGCTCAACGAACTAGCCACCAGAAGTGGCAAATGATGCCAAAAATCCATTTACCAACAACACACGTTTTTATCAAACAGAACTAAACACATCCTAATGCCCTTAGCGCTCAGTGGAAGGTTTTTGGTATTTTGTGCGACGAATCAAACTTGAGCTGCTACCTTACAGGATAAATATTCTCAGACGCTGCAAAATTTACCTCCCTGAAGTTAGCAGTTCCTCCTTATGAGTCAGTGCTAAAACCATAGGAGAAGTTGTCTGCAGTTCAAAGGAAAATTTTAAGCATAAATAGTTGGCTCAGAAATGGAGGCGGAAGTCTGCGGAGTCCGCATCCGAATCCGGAAAGCTTTTTTAAAATACTGTTTGAAAGTATCAACTTGCTGGTTATTTCTCTGAAAATATTTATATTTGTCCTAATCCAGCCCTGGCGCCCGATTTTTGCACCCAAAAGGTTAGCTAAATTTGGCCAAACAGTGGCATAGGTGTAACGGAGATTTGGAGTGGGGGAGGCTCCCCCCCCAACATTTTCTGGGGGGGGGGGGGCCCCCCTCTGGCGACCCCCCCCAACCCCCCCCCCAGGACCCCCCCAACCCTCCCCCAAAAAAATTTTTCATTTTTTATGCCAAAAATCGCATTTTCAGCCGTTTCTAATGATGAAAAACATCTAACCATAAAGTAATTTTAACATTAACACTTTCAAATTATACACACGCAGAATGCGTTACCACTTGGCTGTGAGTCAGAGTGCCTCATGGCGTACCGTATTGAGTATATACACACTATATTGACTGATCAACAAGCTATGTGAAGGACAATTTGTAATGAAAAGCTTTATGCAGTATGTATTTATATAAAAGTAAAATATATATCTGCAAATTATTCGCATTATGACATACGCCAATATGAGCCTCGTTGTAGGACAGGCTCATATGTTAAGCGGTTGCAACTTGTTTTCCTTAATTTACAACCTCCCTACGGAACTCATATGTATTTAATAGGCTAGTTTTTGCTTATGTACAACCTGCCTACGAAGACTCATATGTATTTTACATGCGACGAAGGAGCACTTTTTGTTCTTGTATATCGAAAACTTTCTCGACTTTTCAGTAGAATCTTTATATAATATATATATACATTACAGGTTTCCATTTCGGACTTCTTTTCTTTCCGATTTGGGGAGGGGGAATGTTTCAGGCTCGACCCCATAGGTGAACCAGGCTACAGTTTACCCCCTGTGAGACCCCCCCCACGGAGAGGCCAGACCATAGGTGTAACGGAGATTTGGGGTGGGGGAGGCTCCCCCCCCAACATTTTCTGGGGGGGGCCCCCTCTGGCGACCCCCCCAGGACCCCCCCCAACCCTCCCCCAAAAAAATTTTTCATTTTTTATGCCAAAAATCGCATTTCCAGCCGTTTCTAATGATAAAAAACATCTAACCATAAAGTAATTTTAACATTAGACAGTGCTTTTAAACTCAAAAACTTGATTGCCAACATGTTTCCAAGTCCAAAATAAGGTCAATATTGAGTCATAAGATCCATAATACAGTTAAAAACGTGTATTTCTCATAATAATAAACAGTTTAAGCCAAAAATTTGGACATTTTTGAAAATTTTTTCAAAATTTACCCTAAAAATACCCAATTTTTGGCCATTTTTCGCGCCTTCGGCGCGCCACCCCCCCCCCCCCCCCCCCCGTGGGGGGGGCACGTCCCCCCCCAAAAAGTTTTGGGGGAGGGTTGAAAAAAGGCTTGGGGGGGGCTACCCCCCCCAACCCCCCCCCCACCTTACACCTATGGGCCAGACCCCCCTCCCCCCTACCCGGCCTCAACTACTCCCCCCCCAAGCCGAGCACAAACCCCCCACCCCCCCAAAAACTGGGTCCAAACCAAGTAAAAAATTCAAAATTTTTAAAAAATTTTTTTGCAATTTCAGAAAATTTTTGAAAAAAATTCGCAAAAATGGATGTAAATCAGCTATAAACGGCTAAAGATGGTTATTTATAGCAATTAAAAGGTAATATATATACGCAAGTATAATTCACAATCTGGCCTAATTTAGGCATATTTTAGCACAAATTTGTCAATTTTCAAGCCCTATTTTCGCATACGAATGCTATTGACAGAAGCTTTTGAGTACGTTTTATGTATTGTACATCGAAAAAGGACCATTTTAAGCTAAAAAAACTTGGGTACAGTTTAGGGGGGGTCCCCTCCCCCAAATTTCGGATTTTGGTGGGGTCCCCCGAGCCAAATTTGGACCTTCTACTCCCCCCCCCCAACCCAAACAGGTGGTACACCTATGCTCGACCCTCCCTTTTCAGAATCCTGGGTACGCCCCTGTAAGCGCTAAAAAATAAGCGGATTTTGTGCTTAATAGGCAAAAATCTACTAGAAATCTCCGGTGAAGCCGGAAATGTTTTCAAAATTTGGCCTTCTGAGCGATTTTTTCAGGGCAAAAGTTGGGGTAATCTTACACTTTAGGGGGTAAAAAGGTTTTTGATGGAAAAAATTCGACTAAATTTTGCGAAAATGTGCCTACGGGGGTTTTCAAGGGTGGCGGTTTCAGTAAAAATACTAATTTTAATGCAGCTCTCAATCCGCGGTCTCTATGGCGCCGAACCCGGTTGTCGGGAGGTGAGCCCGTGGGAAAATTTTTTATTTGAAGGCAGATCTCTACAAAACTTAGTTCTAGGGGGTTTTCGGGGGCGCAGAATTCGAATTTGAGGCCTGTTTCCCTGCCCGACCAACCAATTTTGCTCTGGCGACCTCCCACCCCCGTGGTTCCGACCCCGTGGGAAAATTTTTTATTTGACCTCAGAACTCGTCCAAAATCGACCCCCTGGGGTTTTCGGGGACGTAGAATTCGAATTTGAGGCCTGTTTCCCTGCCCGACCAACCAATTTTGCTCTGGCGACCTCCCTTGGTCGACTTCTGAGGTCAAATAGAAAATTTTCCCACGGGGTCGGAACCACGGGGGTGGGAGGTCGCCAGAGCAAAATTGGTTGGTCGGGCAGGGAAACAGGCCTCAAATTCGAATTCTACGTCCCCGAAAACCCCAGGGGGTCGATTTTGGTCGAGTTCTGAGGTCAAATAAAAAATTTTCCCACGGGCTCACCTCCCGAAAACCGGGTTCGGCGCCATAGAGACCGCGGATTGAGAGCTGCATTAAAAGTAGTATTTTTACTGAAACCGCCACCCTTGAAAACCCTCGTAGGCACATTTTCGCAAAATTTATTCGAATTTTTTCCATCAAAAACCTTTTTACCCTTTAAAGTGTAAGATTACCAAAGTGTACCAAAAGAGGCGCCCACTTTTGGGTGGGGGGAAGGGTGTTTATGGAGGAGGTTATCCGGAAAATTTATTGCAGAAATAGATTTCTGCTTTACATTATATACTTTGTATCTTCAGTTTTCTGCAGTAAACGCATCAAAAATCTCCGTTTTTGGAGAAAATGTCTAATTTTCCCTAAAAACGTTTAAATTTCTAATATTTTTCTTGGTTCTTCAAATGAAAATATTAAAGAATTAAAGGTTTAATTAAAGAACAGTTTTATTGCGAAAACAAAAATTTCTTCAGGGTGCGCTGGCCTCCCAGACCTGGAATAGTATGGAAAGTTAGTCACGGTACTTCCTTTTTGCTAGGCAAAAATTTCTGGACGGGGAACTCTGAGGTGAGGTGTTACAACTTTTTCGAAAAATCTTAAAACTAGCTATTTTTTGCTACTGAGCTAAACATGCAATTGTTTTGAAAATCCTGCTCAAAACTGTATTTTCTGTTGACATTTGAAGCCTGTAGGGCCGGCAGGTCCTAATTCTGGTGGGGTTCACCCCCGTAGGAAAACGCCAGCGGTATACAGTGCTCGGAGTCAGGACCGCTGATTATGTAAGGATGCTATATACGTATTCGATATAATACACACGAGCCGCGGACAATGTGACATATGCAACAATACACGCCAACAAAAGTAAAATTTCGATCAAAATTGTGAAAATAATATAGCGCGGCGGGAAAAGACCCGGTCAGAGATGCGGGAAAAACCCATCGCCAGTGTGAGTCACCCATATGAGCTAGATCGGATTTTAATAGCCTATCTGAAAGAGCGCCCAAAACTACCCTAGAGGCTCTATTATCGTAGCTCCCGCTGCCTCTCAGCAAATTTTTTGGGACTTGGCAAAAATATTGATATTTTTGATGCAGATGTATTTAAAATGACCCGCTGTTTCGAATGGTATAGTCAAAAATGTTCTGGCAAGCTTCCAGCAAAAATTTCGGCTGGGTTTTTCCCCGCCCATGGGTTTTTCCCGCATTGAGTTTTTTCCCATCGGTTTGGTCGAAAATTTCTCACCAACCGTAAGTGCTAGACAGGTGTTTTATGGCTCATTTTGAAACTCTTCCCAAGGTATGTAAACGGCCTGAATGGGAGCACAAATGCACAAACTGCGCAACGGGGGTCTGGAAATCGGAGCCTCCAGATGCTGCAATAATTCTTCAAAATTCCACGACCAATTTACTGACCATTTTATGACTTTTCAGTGATTAATTTTGGAATTTTGGCAATCTATATACTTTTTGTGTCTTGAAGAAAGTGTGCAAGCGTGCGCACAAGCCCTAAATTTTTTGCTAAATTCAAGGAAAAAGTGTGTCATTGCGCACTTTTTTGAGCAAATAAAAAACCCAGTGTGCTAATTGATAGAAGGAGCTTGAAACAGGCATGGCCACAAAGTGGTAGCATATAGTCAAGCGGGGAAAACCCACTTTTTTTCTTGGACCAGAACTTTTGACTGGTTTGGGTTAGCACGACTTTGATACTATATTCAATTAGGGTTTGCCCTAAGCTTTCGAATGAGGTGTAGGGCAAAAATAAGCATTTTTATCCAAAATTGAAATTTTGGCTTGAAATGGCACCGTGTCCGATTTAGACCCCCTGGACCACCCATATCAGAACGAACCCGGGTAAAACCTATACCAATTTAATCTATATGCTCTTTTAAACAAATGTATGTATTAGTTTGACCTTTCCTGCAAACGGTTAAAAAATATTCAATTTTGAAAAGTGGGTTTTTTTCCCGCCGATGGGTTTTTTTTCCCGCCAACTCTAGGTCACCCCCAGGTCGCACCGGAGGGGTTAGAGCAGTGTGGCATATATCATCATGAAGTCCAACAGATGCCCTACACATACATACAATCCGCTTTGGTCTAGGTCTTTCCAGTAGTTGAGGGTGGCCAGCCAAAGTTTGCCAAATTTCGGCATTTGGACGGACCAAAATTTTCGAAAATTTCAAAGACCCAAAAAATTTGCAGGGAAGCAGTGGGAACAACAATAATGCAGCCTCTAGGGTTATTTTTGACGCTCTTCAAGATAGGCTATTAAAATCCTATATAGCTCATACCGGTAAGCCCACACTGGAGGTGGGTTTTTTCCCGCATATTCAAATGGGTTTTTCCCGCTTGACTATACGTATTACTTACATACCTGTATATAATACCCCCTCGTGGTGGACGTGGAACTCCGCCCCCGCGGTCGATGGGGCCACTTTTTGTGGGTGGAGTAATGACTAAAGTTGACTGGCCTTGCCAAGGGTTTCATTTGATACCAAACTCATCCACTTTTGAAGACTTTCATTTTTGACCCACACTGGGCCCACTGTGGGTGGGCGCTGTGGTCAGGGGTCACATCCACCCATCTCGAGCACCGTGCTGACTGTGTTCAGCGACCCCGATTTACTATATATGGGTACCACTAAAAGACTGAAAAAACGCCATTTTTGGCGACTTCTTGGCCATTTCTTTAGTAAAAATAAATGGGACTTAGAAACTTTTTGCCCAAACAGGCCAAAAAATGCTGAGTTTGGGCCCATCGCCTGAAAGCTATTGAGCCAAATTAAAAAATCCCCCTCGTTACTTTGTGTGCATTGGCCGAAATATTCAAATAAAATAAACCAAACCGATCTAGCTGCTAGCTCAGGAAAAGTCCACCACAACCGAAGTGCCAAAATAGCGAAAGTCCGACTTTGGGGCCTTGGCACAGAGCCAAAATTGGCCAGGTGCCAAAAATGACCGAAAAAGGTAGTAATGGGGATACTGTCTACCAACATATAACAGTAGTATTGAGCAAAAATGCCCACAACGTTCCAACACTTCGCTAGAAAAAAATGCATCTTCCGAAATGCGTTTATTCACCTAGAAAAAAACAAACGCAAACTAACTGTTGCCAAGTGCAAAAATTGGAAGTTTCGAATTCGAACCAAAAGTGTGGTGTACTTGTAGTACTACTCGAGTACTTTACGATGGTATTTTTTTTACCCCTCCCGGACCTCTAATTAGCTGGCACCAGTCCAACACGGTCTCCACGGGGCGCGGCAGCCGCCATTACACCCATATTGCGTGGGTGGCGCTATCGCGCCCCTACATAATATATAATAGTTGCGTTCGATAGCTAAAGTGCTCAAAATGGACTCAGAATAGATACAATCGCCATTATATTTAACTTCCCTCCTTCTTCAATCAACACGGTAGGGCTATGGCGCCGGGGCCGGCAGCATTAGATGCGGCCGATCCGATGCAGATAATCCAAGACATCCAATCTTAGGTGTTGTATATAATGCCTTCGAATCTGGTAGATCAGAGACATCAAACACTATTTCTCTCGCCTTGGTCGTGGCTAGCTAGGCACCGCGACAAGAGATGACCAACAGCTTCCTCCTTCGTTGCACAATCTGCAGTCCGGGTTGTCTCTCTTTGCCATTTCTGTGTAGATATTCCCTGGTAATTAATAGGTGACTGGCCAGTGCGTAGCTGGGAGGATTATTACACCCTCACGTCGCTGGAGTCCTTCCTGGTCCGGTAGAGAGGGCCAGTTTCCACCAGTTACTATAGTGAAGGTCACGCTTGCGTCCCTTGATCCAGGTCCCACGCACTGTTCCTTTTATTGCAGCTGCTGCAGTCTGTAGGTCTATATATAGGGATGGCAGTTTGATTCATGTCGCTGCCCTACCTCGCTAGGCGGTCTGCGTCTTCGTTGCCCCGGCCCCCACAGTGGGATGGGATCCATTGGATTGTGATGTCGATCTTCAGCTGGGTGGTAAGCTCCTTGATTTTCCGCCAGATTTCGGCTAGTAGACAGCTGTCCCGATTGACGGGGCCCCTAGTAAGCTTCTGGACAGCACTCTTGGAACTAGTGGTGGGCGCTGGATATCCGGATAATATCCGATTTGAAAAAAATATATCCGGATATCCATTTACATTTTGAACGACAAAGTATTGAAAAATTCGCGAAATTTTAACAAAAATTTTCAAAATTTTGAAAAATATTTTTTCAAAAAACTTCGGCTCAAATATTTTTTAAACCAATTGAGATGTAGTTTGGCTGTATGATAGAAAATTTACAGGACAGCGAAAAATTGACAGAACAATTGAAATTTAATATGGCAAATCAAATTTTTTTCAAGTTTGAAGTTTTGAATAGGCGGATATCTGGATTTGGATATGAAAAATATCCGGTGTCCATCACCAGGGGCGCTCTCAGGATTTCTGAAAAAGGGGGTCGAGCCAAAAATTTTTTGCTTCCGCCAAAAGTGCTAATACGTAAGGGAGGAGGATGGCTGCAACCACTTTTTTGACAGTTTAGTGTTGCTGCAGCACGAAGTGACGAAATTTGTGAATAGTAACTCAGTCGGGGGGTCGGGAGAAGTTCAGAAATTTTTGAAATTATGAAACAATCCGTAATGGAAACCTTTAAAAAGATTTTAATAAAACTTGAGAACTTTTTTGACATGGAAAAATGTGTAATGGAAACCTTGAAAAGGTTTGAATAAAAAGCTCCGCAGGCGCAACAAATTAAAAAACTTGAACTAGAAAAGCGCGCCCGGCGCAAAAAATTTTAACTAACTTTTTCTAACCATGCCCATAACTATATATATAATTGTAACAGGGTGTTTTGGGGATTTTTTTCGGGGACCCCGGGCCCGGGGGGGAGAAATTTTCGGATAGTTTTTGCAAAAAATGAGCCAGAGATTGCTATTTTTGGCGTATTTTTGGCGTATTTTGCACGTAGAAGTGCAAAAAGTTCTCAAATGTACCAGGATTTAAGATAAAAATAGCTGTTTTTGCAAAACCGTCTCCGGCGAAGCGGGAAAAGTTTTGAAAATTTGCCCATTAATGGCAAAAATGCAGACCTCATTAAGGGAGAAGCCCAAAATCCCGGGGCGAAATGTATTCGGGACCCTGTAAAAACACCCTGCTAGAATATACATACGTACGACATAATCTTCTAAATCTAATGCCATTTATTGCATATGGTATTATGCCAAACAGTGACCTATGGGCGTTTTTTCGGAATCCGACACTTTCTGGATCTGATTTTTGTAATCCAAAAAAGCGCCCACCCCCTGAAAAAACGCCCATGGAGCATTTTATTGGGTGGGCCACTGTTGTTTGGTATGCAGAATGCAAAGTTTGAGCATACGGTAAGAAAAACCGGAAAAATGGGTTTGAAAAACCGGGTAAATGAAATTCAAAAGTCCGCATGAACCGTGATTGCATCCCGGTTAAGTAATTAAGTAAGTAATTAAGTAAGTTAAGAGTCCGTAGTTGGCTGAGTTGGCTTTTGATGCTATGGTGCTCTCCACTCTACTATATGCCTGGGTTTTCTTTAGTGGGGGAGTGGGTGGGCGCCCCCCTTTGGTCCCCCCACTCGACTCCTTTCCCCCCCCACTCATACTATCAGGTGTCCAGAAAATGTTAATCGTTGCACATTTTTGATCAAATTTCTTTTCAAAACTTTTCCGGCCTCGCCGGAATTTTTTGGTCAAAAATCGTCTATTTTGGTACCAAAACTTGATTTTTGAGCAATTTCGAGCTTAGTTGTAGCAATATATGGGGAAAAACACGAAATTTTTACGGTATTTTTAGCATTTTTAGCCATTTTATTCCCCCCTCACTTTTTTGGCCTAGAGAAAACCCAGTATGCTTGTGACTCTTGACTGTTAGGCAGTCGGAGCTACGCCGTCTGGAAGTCTTTGAGCGGTCGTGCCTGCGCACCATCCTAGGGATCAAGCGACGTGACCGTATCTGCAACGATGAACTGTACCGACGCAGTATGCAAAGGACCCCAATTGCGGCTGGTATCCTAATGTCCCGGCTTCGATGGCTTGGACATCTGGCTAGAATGGACCCATCTCGGTTGGCGAGGATCCTTTTCTTTTCCCCCTGTCCCTGGCATTGGAGGAAGCCACCCGGTCGGCCTGCGCTATCCTGGAAGCAGGTAGTGGAAAGGGACCCTTGGGAAACAATGAGCCCTACAGGCATGAAGGTTTCTCGTGGGACGATGTGATCAACGACCTGGCCCGAGACAGACGGCAGTGTCAAGAGGTGGTAGCGAATGCTGGCATGGTTAAGGAGCCCTTCAGATTGCTGGTCCAGCGATGAAGAAGGCATATGAAGTAAGTAAGTGAATAAGTGAGTCCATTCATCGAAGGCAGCATCAGGGACCTGTATTTAGAAACATGCTTTCGAAAGCAAACATGTAGAGCTCAACGAGATCTTTCGGATGAATAACTATATATGCAGCTGTTGCTGTTGCCCAGCTGACAGAAATTGGCAAAAACTGCCGGAACAGAAATGGCAAATTTTTGAAGCGGAGTTCCGCTGAGGCAAAAGAACTTATTTTGGAAAGTTTCATTAAATTTCATCTTGATTTGAACCGTCAACCAACAATATATATATACGTGCCCAATGGAATCACCACTTTAAGTGTCAGTTGGGCTAAACAAGAATATATACAATGCACCATCATACACACTGTTCGTTCATGTACGTATAAAACAAAGATTGTTGCTGGTGCTTGTCTGTGCGTATATATGTGCATGGATCGTCTCTATGTATATACCTATTACCTAAGTATCAAATAAATATATTTCTGTATACGTATATATGTGTATCGTATATATATATAACATCTTATATTATATAACATGAAATAATGCCGACATGACCACTTTCGTGTTGTCTTCGCAGCTGCAGCTTCGTTTCATCGAATTCTCTCTCTGACAGTGTCTAGTTTTGCTTACTTATGTACGTAAATATGTTATATTATATATAAATTAT
>JASAND010006651.1:0-25100 GCA_030248195.1 Trissonchulus latispiculum
AAATGAAACATTCAATATAAATTCCAAAGGTTTTGATATCACCAATTCACAAAACTATAGACAAAACACAACATTAGTATAAAATATTCAAAAGGCGAACAAAGCGTAGTTAAGACTCCATTAGTTAAAGCAGTTAAAGCCATAAAATAGAATTCATTAGAATAACGCAGTAAGCAAAGGAATAACAAAATGACTAGATCAGTACAGAAGCTGTAAAACTATTATAAAATACAAAAATAACAGAAAAGCACAAAATATCACTACTAAAACAAAATGCTGAGGAAGGGTATAATAAAGGTATTATGTTTTTGCAATAAAATTGATCTTCAAATTTTTAATTTTTTGCATTTCGAAAAAAACGCGAAAATTTTTAAAAATATTACATACTTTTACGACACTTTTAGGACAGAATGGACATTTTCTACAAATATTCGGACGCATTCCAATGTTTTCCTTCATAAACACTTTAAATAATGTTGTTTACAAAGAATTGAAATTGCGCCGAAGGAGCGCAATTTTTTGGTTTTTTGTCCTTAGGAAACCTGTGCCGGAATTTACGATTCCCACTGTGGCACATTGGGTAGCTAGAACTTACGATAACCCCGGAATAAGGCTACATAAATAAATTACACACGATAAAAATCTGCGACACTGAAGACGTAATGAATGACTAGACAGAATAAAACTAGGATTGCAAAACAAATATGAAACAGAACCTGTGGCAAACAATAATTTAAAATCAAATCATGGACAGACGTGTATGAACGAAGTAGGTATGAATTAAAAATTTGTAATGTATATAAAACACAATAAATGGCACAAAACCATACAATCACAAAAGTATGCTCAAAATTCAAGTATCTTCTACACAGAAGGAAGGCACCTGGGGCACTTTTTGGGTTCCCACCCACTCGGCCCCACCCCCACTTTTTGGGCTTCCCCCACTCACTATAAGGTGCACAAAAAATGCCAAATTTTAAGGGTTTTTGGTCAAAATTTTCAAAAATTTTCCGGCTTCCGAATTTTTTGTAATAAATTGTCTATTTTGGTACTCAAACTCAGTTTTGAGCACTCTTAAACTTAGTTATAGCAGTATATGTGAAAACAGCCTATTTTAACGCCATTTCTGCCAATTTTAGACCACTTTGGATGCCTCCCCCCACAAAAACCCAGGCGCCACCAGCAGAAAACACTTTTAGCTGTGGGGACATTATGCAGTTTGAACAAATTGACAGACTTAAATTCGTCTCGTATAATCGGGTCTCGAAAACATATTCAGCGTGACTCAGGTAATAATGTAATATACTTAATTTGGCTCCAGACCAAATATAATATTTGTCCAGAAAATATAATACCTGTCTACCTCAAAGCAAAACCATTACTGCTTTGCTAAAAGACAATAAGCTTGTAAACTGACAATTCAGCGGAACCGAAACGGATTCTTACTACTACTTACGGATACGTGTAGACACAGACGAAGACCTATAAAATATATTAAATCAGAACATTGCAGTGAAAAAGCAAGTCTCAACATTTCAGCAAACAAATCAGAAAACTACAACTGACAAAAAAGGTCCAGGGAAGCTGCAGGCGATCCTGACGTCAGTCCATTTATATAGCAATGAACATAGAGTACAGATAGAAGACGTCACTGACAATGGAAGAAGAAATTTATCAACAATTCCGTTCATAGAGCAGCAGACAATATAAAATGGCCAGAATGGTCTAAAGAAGACTACATTTAGAAGGGTAATTACTGAGATATACTTTTTGCTCCTTTCCGTAGACCCAAAACTGTCGATGCTCGGGTTTAAAGGAATAGGAGACCACTGATACAGGAATAGATCGCAGAGTGTGTCGCTGAAATAATATAATCTTCCGCTAACCCGAGTCAAAAACAAAGCATTTCCATGTTAAATTTTTGTAAAATATATAACGAGACTTCTGCAAAGCATTGCAATACTGCGATACACAATAAAGTTAAATTATGTTCCTACTGAATATAAAATTTCAACAATTTTATGCCTATAGTATTATACAACAATTAAATACGACTGTTTGCTGCTTTTCGAAATATGACACTTAAGGGGGGGGGGGGCTACTAATTTCACTAAAAGTTCAATGTTGGAAAAGCTGGTTAGTCTTTTGCCACTTAGTAGTATTAGGTTTAGCGTAAAATAGTTTAAAGTTTGAAAGAACTCCATGCAGCGTAGCGTCCCGTGGAGCCGTCAGAAGTTGGTGTTGTCGATCCAAAGCTCGACATGACACGTACACAAACTTCGCCTCGTCCTGATCGCTATGCGCAAGGTACGGTACCCAAATTTTCCAGAATTAGCTCTGACATATAGTGCCTTGATATCGTGTAAAATAATATCTAGACCATTGTATTCTTTTCTGTGCGATACAATCAAAGTGCGAAAAATTGTGTTGTTGTGGCTATACGGGCGGATGTTAACTAACGTCTAATGAGCTGTGGTTTACCAAATGAACCCAACTTTGCTCCAATTATTACTCCAAGAATCTGTCTTAACTTTTGTAAAAATGACGTGATTTCGTTAGTCCCCGCGTTCGCAGCGCTAGATTACATTATCGATACTGCCGATGTTATTTGGTGCCATTTCGAAGATGTGAGTCAATTACTCCTAAGCACTGTGGCAGAATCGGCTGAAACTTTGCGCATTACAGGCCAGTGAGTGTACCAAGATGTGCAGAAAGCTAGGTAACTAAACCTCGCTTCAATGTTTAGAAATGCTAGATTAATTTCTCACAGTATGGATGGCGATCGCTCCAAAAAGCTCTAAGATATGTAATTGTAAGCGCATAATGAAACACAGAAGCGTCATATCGAAAAACGGATTTCATATTCGGATTCAGCAGGTCAAATAACCACTATACGCACCTTTTTGGCAAAATCGGAGACAAAAATTTTGGACCCATTTTTACGGCGCTTAGCTAGCTTTTCCGGCCTAAGGGTTACTTCTTCACAAAAATTTTGCTAGCACACTAACTATAAAACCAAAGCCCTTGAAACTTACACACAGTTTGCCCCTATTAGAGCCTAATATTTGGTAAAGAGCTGGGGTAAGATAGGGGCTGTCAATCTTATTAGATCGAAAACGGCGCACCGTCACATAGCAATTTTTTGCCAAATTACGAACTTCGAGCTGCTATAGCTGAAGAAGGAAGCAACGCTCGAAAGCCGGAATACTTTTAATATTTACATAGCACTAGTAACAGTTAACATTTATGGCTGAAAGTTTCAGAATTGGTCAAACTGTTAATCCATCAGAGCTGAATTTTTTTGATTTTTGAAGAACCCCATTTTTCGCAACAAAATTTGTACTTTGGCGTCCTGCCAAGAGTAGTGTATGTGAGATATATTGTTGCCCACCCTAGACTTTTTTACTTTGATGTGTTGGCTAACGTTGGGGGGAAAAGTAGCTCTCTCCGACGACGTCGTGCCAACCCGTTCGTAGGCCCCCCCTCTTAAGTTCCTTTTTCGCTTTGGAGATTCGCCATTCCCGCTTAGTTGGAAGGAGTCCCCCAGATTTTTACATTCATTTTTACACACACGTAGTTTGTACTGCACATGAGTCCACAAAACAAGGCATAATATTACTGTTCAAAAGTATGGCTTCTTTCAGATTACCTGTCGAACAATCCTGCATCGATCAAAACAGGCTCTTCGGTGTTCATTGATTAAACGTTTGGATTCTTTGTCCAAGGCCTCGTTAGGAGAATTTGATAAAGGGCTTACCTTAAAACAAAAAGAGCATTCGATCAAAAACAAAAGCAACAATATTCAGACGAGGCTATTCCAACACTGCTTTTGGTCCGACTCCGGTCTACGATCGTGGAAGTAAGAAAGCCCTAAACAGAGAGATCTTATTCCCTTAACACATACTTACATAAAATCAGCGAGCCTGAAATTCAAACAAATCTGGGAGAGTTGCATAATTGATTAGTTGACTAGGGAATAGTTAATTAATGCAACAGTTTTAGAGGGCAGGTGTTAGACAGGTAGGTTATAGGAATAGTTTTTACATTTTTAATTTTACCGAATTCTTAACATTTTTGGAGCATTTTATCTCCCCTCACTTTTGGTTTTCTCCCCACTTCTGTAATTCCCACTTCCCCATTTGTTTGGCACTGAGAAAACTCAGATGATATGAGACTTGAGAGACGATACGAGAACATGAGGCCATTGTCCCATTTGCCTATTATAGTAGAGGTGGCGGTGGGAATGAGCAATTTTTTATTTTTACTGGCGGTGGTGGGCCGCTCCTCATTCGGCGACCTCCCCCCCCCCCCATTGGAGCAGCTCTCCCATAAGTTTCGACAACCCCCCATAACCTGAAAATTAGCCAAATTTTACCATGTTTACCCCAAATTTTCAAACAATTTCCGACTTCGCCGTATTTTTAACCACATTTTCGCTATTTTAACGTAAAACACGCCTAAAATTGGTCCTGTTTTATCGATTTTTTGCAATTTTTGCACAAACAACCCTAAAAATTAGCAATTTCTTCAAAACTATCCCCACCCATTTTTGGTCAGCCATGGAGACAGCAACGTCGAGCCCCCACCCCCATAAATTTTGGCCTAAAATAAGCCAGGTGTCCAGTTGCAAAATTTATCGGTTTTATCTACAGCTCTGTGCATTCACAACTTTAATTAAACAGACACTTTCTCCGAAAAGCTGTTGATGCTTACTTTATCTTAGCAAAAGTAAAAGCCGGCGAATATGGGTCGTTCGGCCGTGCTGTGCACAAATCAAATCGCCAAGTACAACCTGGTCCTCTCATCGTATCGTCAATAGTTTTGATTTAATACCTATCTCGAACAGTTTTGATAACTTTGACGTAAGACCCCTACCGTACCCCTCGGGATGGATCAGACGTCGTGTTACTGCAATCAACTAATCCTTTAGCTAGCACTAATCACTATTAACTTTTATGCAACGGACTCTAGGGTGATCGCGCTCAAATCATATGATAACTGACGAAGGAAAATCTGCAAAAACAGAAACTCCAATCTCTAACCAATTCCCGTTCTTCAGAAAAGATTTCTTCTCCAGTAACCTTTCTAATGAGGCGGGTGGGAACATCACCAATTTCATGAAAGTACTCGCTCGTTTCCACTTCGCTAAAAAATAAATAAAATGAAAAACGGATTGGGATGCTAGAAACTAAAAAGTGCAAAAATAAATCGGAGAATGGCGATTAAAAAATTAAAAATTCATGCTACTTTTACAGACCAACAGATCCAATTGCACGAGGATGATTATGAAACTTAATATTATGGAACAAAATAAACAGCAAACACTGCCCTGGGTTATTATATAAAAAAGCAAATGAGCAAGACTATAGTTCTGACTAAGCTTAAAGAGGACAACGATCTCTTGCATTTTATGATACTTACAATGCTGGGCCTAAAATACTATGACGCATATTGTTTTATGACGACTTCATTACCGTTACAGTTACATAAACGTTATTACAAGGTCATAAACAGAAATATGAATTTCCCAACTAAATGGAGGAAGGAAAATAATTATCACTAGATACGTACAATTGAACAGTGAGGCGAATATAGGTTTTAAGCTGTCCGGAACCCTGGCAAGATGTACAAGATTTGTTTCCGGATCCTTTACAATGGAAACAGCTGAAATGAAAATTTCAAAAATTAGTAATTCGCAGTATGTAATACTACGTATATACTACTACTGAGAACTTTACTTCAAATTCAGATATTGCAACAAGGTTGCAAGACAAACCTTGAAGAAGTCTATAAATTCTTTGAGGAAGTTCACTGCTGTTTCACTGGGTAGGAATTAGGAAAACGCTTACATAGGTTTGTAATAAATTTTTTCGAATCACAGACACTGTAATGATTGTATCCCTATTTTGTTTTTCTTCGGCAGGGCGTTGGCAAGTCAGCTAAAAGTTGCGGGTTCGATCCACACCTAGGGTATGTTTTGTATGTTTATCTTGTCTACGTATGTTTTGGTTCGCAGTCGCTGCAGTGACAAGTCTCTGTTTCGTTATTTCTATTCTTTGATACGTATACATACGTACGTATACTCAAACAAATTCAGCGCTTTGCTGTTAGGCTACAGAAGCTAACAAGAAGATTAATTAGGAGGATTTTAAAAATTTGGACAACCTTAGACCTACCAATTGGGAGACGCTATCCCCACGTTTTGATTGTGGGTTTCCCCCCAACGCACTAAACGGTATGCGAACGTTTAAGACTTTTAAACAGAAATTGGGGATAAGTTTCCTCTTTTTACTTAAATTTTCAACAATGTCAAGTTCACTTAGTACTTCACAATTAGAAACAGGCTATTTTCTGCTGTTTAGGAAAGCTTTTAAGTCCTACAACTGTCCGGGGTTCTCTTCACTTCACTTTCCCGTCCTCACTTTTTGGTCTATAAAAACACCAGATTCTATGAAAATTGCAGTTGCTTATACAAGTTCAATTGTTGTTGACTTAATATAGCCTTGGTTAATGTTTTTTGCTCTAAATTATTTGCATAAACACCTAATTTAAAACGTACGCCTTTGTCCCCACTCCTTTGCAAAAGAAGCAGAGCTCAGAAGGCGGTATGCCAGGAGGAATGCCCACCCCACCTTGGTGATGAGGACAGGGCCGACCAGGGCTAAAGTACCCACCGCCAGTGGCAGAGCTACAGGTACAACCAATAGGGGTGCGGCGAGATGGTCCACCAAACGCAGGGGCACCAAAAGATCCTCCTGGCATCATGCCTAGCCCTCCGCCGCCTCCTAGCGGGCCCCCAAAGTGGGAATGCCCGGAGGCAAATGCCTGGGAAGGATGAGGTATGCCGGTTTTCATGCCCGTTCCATGACACATGTTACAGGTGTCACGTCCAGATCCATGACAGAAAAAGCAGATGGAAGAGCCTCCACCTTGGCACGTCTGACATACCTAAAACTTCAACAACAGCATATTTGGTGAACGGGTTTCTTCGATTAGGTTGGATTTTATACCTATTATTGATATTTTGTGCAACTGCTAAACCAAACGCAATTTTACAAACTGGCGACCGATCACAGGGGAGCAGTATGGTGGACTCTTTACTAAATTTACTAATTTAAAATATTGCAGAATCAAACTGAAAAATTCTTCTCGAAATTTCCGAAAAATCAGGCACCAGAAATTTGTTATAGAGTGTTAAATTACGAAATTGACTAAGAAAATTTGTGAGTTTGGAGACATGTTTTGAAAATTTCTCCAATAATTGATCGTACACCCACCCTACCCTCAAAATGTTGTCTTCCCTCAATTTGGCTGCATCTTCGTCGGTGTCTATAGGGGTGAGGTGGGAGCAAAATTTTTCAATGAAATGCAGAAAACTTGGGAGGCAGATTTTGTTGGGGGGATGGTGTCTCTTCCGAAGCGGTGGGGCCTAAGTTCCGTCAATGGATGTGGTTTCTCCTCCAGCTAAAGTAATCCAGACCCCTAGTCTAAAGCGGTGGGGCCGGAGTTCAGAAGAAACCCATGAGGTGGGGTTTTGACCACCCAAACGAACCCGATTCCTTCTTCTGGGAAGGTAAGGGGTTAGTACCGTCAACGTTTAGTCAGCCAAATCTCTGCTGTGCCAAATTTTCAAAACTTATTTCGCCAAGGTATAATGCTGTGTCTTTGATGCAGAGATACCGCGCAAAGAGCAGTTGTCCATTCAAAACTACCATAATAAAGCTGCACTTTAGGCAGGCAAAAAGAAGGGTTCGCGTAGTCTAGGTTTAGAGGCTATGTCAGTCCAATTTATGTGCACCAGCTTTTTGGATCCATCATCATCTCATCATCACCATTCTTGGCGCCAGGCGGTGATACATACTACAAGCTGAGTTCACCTCAGAAATCCTAATACCCGGATAGGGTTACTCCAAAGAACCGGCTTGAGCCAGGAGGAAAGAGTCTCCGTCGGACAGACTCCAGATTTTGGATCCATCAGCGGGTGTAGGAGGTTCTCTCGTTACTTAGCTTGAAAACCGGAATGAAGAGGGTCAGCGCAATACTCAATATAATCGGCATAGGCAAAATATAAAGAGCAATTAGCGAACTTACAACAACATTGGAACTATGAGGAATTTCCAAGTGTCTTCTCTCCTCAGAAAAATATCTGGACGGTTCACAGATCACGTCCCACGGTCCAGGAGGCTCAATAAGTGGACCGGAATCCGCCAATAGTTGACCTAAACCATAACAATAATCATCAATCAAGTACGACTGGCAACAACATGGTTTACTTCAAATCGTGGTAAAGTTGACGAATACTTGATTAAGAGGTAGGTAGATAGGAAGGTAGGTAGGTAGGTAAAATTCACTTTCCGCCCTCTAGCTGATGAGCTGTCGCGAGGCCTCTCCACAGAGACAACCAAGGTGAATAACTCTGACTAAATCGGGGTTATCCACATTGGATGCAGGAAGTTTTATGCCAGAGAGTCGCCCCCACACTTTTATGTGCCGGCAAGCAAGAAAAACCATTAAAGTCAGCACAGAAGGCTAAACAATTGCGAGGGGCATGTATCAAATCCGTAGAAAATTAGTTGTTTTCCATGGTTTCCGTTTATACCCTATGTAAATATTTAACATTATTTTTTGTTATGCATTTTGTGTGCATTCGACTGTTGTTTTAGTTTGTTTACGTGGTAGTATGTTAGAACATTTTTCTCAGTTTGCTTTTACTTGTTATTCCTTGGTTTTTGGATCCTAAGTGGTTTAAACTACTGACACTCAGCTTTCTGCACGTCAGGCCCGCACCCAGGATTTTGAAAAGGGGGGGGTCCAAGGTCAAACGCAATGGGGGTCTTGGGGGCGGAGCCCCCCAGAAGTTGAAGAATTTTTGCATTTTTGCCAAAAAATCAGTACATTGGACGTTTATTTCTTTCAAAAAGGAAATGTTCGCGCCGAAGGCGCAAAATTTTTTTATAGATAGCTGTTTTTGCCGTAAAAATATCAAAAATTTTCCATTTTGTCATCCCAAAAGGGGGGGTCTAGACCCCTTGAACCCCCCCCCCTGGGTGCGGCCTTGCTGCACGTATATACGTATTATGTTTCGAGAGGTTGCTGAAGTTGGCAGTGGGAGTCAGCCTGCGGACCTACTTCTACAACTTTTACTTTTATTTTACCTCAGTCGGAATGTAAAACAGAGGATTATCTCTTTATGCCAATTGACTCGAAAAACTGGACTGTTATTCAAACGGCATCGAACCAGTTATTTTTACGTTCTTTTCTATAAACAGCATCTTCTAACAGCATCACCTTTACCACAATGCAATATTATGGTGCTTTCAGTTTCACACCTTTGCGGGTCACCCCCACGTTTCCTGTCCTCTTTTGTTCGTCGAAACAAATCCCATCAACTAATACGTATATTAGTAAACTAATTAAAAATTGTCGACTACAGCTTACCCACATACGGTTCACTGGCATATGCAGTAGAACGAGTTTCTGTGAATGTCTCAAGCAAATACTAAAAACATAAAATGTGAAAAACACTTTAATCTCTACACTCAATAGCTAGGAATTATATACATATTTTACACTCAATAGCTAGGAGTTAATGTTCCAGTAAGGATTGGCCACTACAGAACAATCCCGTTCATTATATTATTAATTAAGTCAAAGTACGTAATTCTTAACGTGTATTGAACAGTTTCCTTTTTTGATTAGTTTATAGATGCGAAGGCGGGCACAGTAATCCAAGTGTTCAACCGTTTGCAATTTTTTAAAATTCTTCAACTCCTGAGGTAAGGCTGACACTCCTTGTTCCTTTTTCAGAAGCAAATTTATATACACTTTTCGATAGCGCAGCGATCTTCCAAATCGCATTACAGGTCACTGCCCTGGCTTATTTCTTGGCGGAGGCTTCATGGGAGCCCTGTTTGATTGGGGCATATATATTTTTGAAAACTTTTATTGAATTTTTACGTTTTTTGTTTAAAAATCGCTAAAACTGAGTAAATTTAGGTGCTTTTAAGCTAAAATAGCGAAAATTTCGAAACAACAATTTAAAATGATAAAATTTGGAAATTTTAGTGGCTACGGGAACGTCGAAATTTATGGGGAGAGCACCTCGAAAGGGGGAAGTCCGCCAAATTAGAGCCTCCACCCCCACTCCCCGTAGAAATAAGCCAGCTGCCTGTATGCCTTCATCTCTAGAAAGACCAAAACTATCCAGAAATACTATGTATATCGTAAACACCAACGTAAACGCATTAAAATGGCGAAAAATCCACTGTCGACAAAAACACATTTTCATCGAAAAGACACACCTTTTGTTAGAAAAACACACAGAAATACACAGGTTCAATTTTGAAGAAAATGCGAAGACCTCTGAACGCTTTGTTGCGGGGAGTGGGTCAGGTGTTAATTTGAGTGTGCTTTATGGTGTTTTAAATTTTGTGTTTGTTAAAAAGAAAGTATCCGAAAACACAGTGAAAACACAAAGCAGTGCTATATCTCATAGGAGCTCTTCCTCAGGATATCATAGCGTATTTTCTGTCTGTGGCTTCAGAGTTAGTTACCCGTAATCAATACAAAGGATAAGCTTAAGTACATCATCCTTTTCCTTGCTCGTTCCACTCTGACGTAAATATCGTATATTTCTTTTTTGATCTGTCAGTTTTTGCAGCTAAGCTAACATTCAACTGCAAACCACTGGTAAAAGTTTATTGGTGGTGCAAAGAGATGGTAAGCGTTGGCAAATAGAGAAGTATATATTGTAATTTACGTAGTAGTGCCTAGTTCTCCCGAAGATGGCCGATGGAGGAGTTTTCTATTGTGCGCATTCAACTGGCTCCTGTCCTGTAATATGGGAACCCGAATTGGTCCCCTATTCGGCGCACACAGATGGCTCTTTCATTTTAATCGCCCAGTACTACATTCCCTATTCAGCAAGAAAAGCGTCACTATTAAACCCTCGGGAACAGCTTACATAGTACGCTGCAGACGGTCGTATGCTTTCGATGCGGACATGTTTAAGTGCACCACGACGCCACGTGGTATGGCATTTGACTTCCTTTCGAAGGGCTTCCAGTGCTTCATCCTGTGTAATTGATCTTGATCTGAAAGCAAATTTCAATATATTTGTATAAACCTCAGAACGAATTAAAGAAATGAAAGTTGCACACCACCAGGCACCCAAAAAATTCGGGCACCTGGCGGGGTTCGAACCCGCGTCTTCTGCTTAACACGCAGACGCTCTAACCGACTGAGCCACAGGTGCTTCAGTAGAAAGAGCGGAAGACCGAATACGAACCCAATGTGTACAACTTTAATAATACCTACGGAGCCAAACAAGGTCAAAACAGAACTTTCTTGTGATGGGTAGTCGCTGGATGTTTTACGATTATACTCACAGAAAGATCTTATTGAGCTCGAAATTTTCGCATTTGGAAGCATCTTTCTTTCGCTATCATGGTAGTCTATTACCTTGAAGCATCATAGCCGCCATTCTGGCTGAAATCAAATTATTTTTTGACCACCTAAACCCGAAAGATTAAACCAAGAGTGTCAATTTTAAAGCATCATAGAGGCCAAGGCCTCGAAAATTTTAGAAAATTTGACCTCAAAAACTTAATTTTTCGACACTTTTGGGCGACCCCAAAAAAGTTGGGGGGGGGGGCTTGCCGAAAAGTGGGGGCTCCGAAAAGTGGGGGGCTCCGAAAAGTGGGGGGGGGCCCGAAAAGTGGTGGGACACCCACCCCCCCCCCCAATAAAAATGCCAGAAGCTAGAGAGTGCGCCAACTAACATATCTACAGTTCCCAATTACTACAGGCACAAGTTTCACCAAGTTTCATATGTTAAGCTGTTTACGGTAAGTCTACAGGCAGCGTGCTATGGTTGCTGTATAACAGTACAGCACGACAGCAGCACCGCGCAGCGGTGCGACTATGCTGTCTGCCTGTCTGTCTATTCTCGGCCACTCTGCCCGGAGACAATATGGGGGTTAGTCTCGGCAGGTTTAATATTTAGCGGATGCTGCAGCCAGATCAAGTGACCCAAAAGGAAGCGACCGACTAGGTCTAAGGGGGATGTGGGTCTCCGATCCTCCATGGCTTATGCGACCGACCTGCTGTCTCAGACATGACCAGTACGCCATCAACTGACACGGACGATTGGACGTACTCCGAGGATGTGAGGGACATTCAACCAGCTTACTGGCGACGTGGCACCTCCCGGGCACCCTCAAGCCACAATTTTTGAAGATGATGCGTCCGCCTCATCAGACATCAGTGCATCAACCTCGTCAGCAGTAATATAAGAAAGAAAACAACAGAGACAAGCATAGCTTGACGGCATTGACAATATGATATAGCCTAACGTAGCGTAGAAGGCACCTCGCCTTCCCAGCTGGAATTGTCTGTTCCAGCTATAGAGCGGAGCTCATTGCCATCAAAAAGGCCCTAGACTGGGTCTTAAGATATGGAAAGCTGCACCGAACTAATTTGATCCGGATCTGTACAGATTCACTATCGGCGGTGCAGAAACTGTCTGGAGGACCTGCTCTGCCATGTACGTATCTAGAAACTGCCATCTGGAACTATCTAGATAGCCTTCACAGGAGAAACATAACGGCTAGCCTCATCTGGATTCCCAGTCACTGTGGAATTTCCGGAAATGAAATGGCCGACAGACTAGCGAGAAATGGAGGGAAGATGGTTCAAGACGAGGTTGCAATTGATTATCCTACAGCGTCAGCCGTGCTCAGGCGGCACTTTACCCAAAAATGGCACAGTGGCATATCCCATGACCGGACAAGGTCAATCATTGGTGACAAAGGCCCTGTCCCACGTCCAACGAAGCCGGGCTGTCAAGACGTGACAGAATCATCCTGTCCCAGCTGCGAACCGGAAAAAGCCTACTTTTAGCCCAATATCGAAACGAAATCAACCCCACTGCATACCCCTCCGACACCTGTGCCCAGACTGCTCCCAGGAGACCGAAACCTTAGACCACCTGATCCTCTCCTGCCCAGCTAAGGAGGCTGCGCGGAGGAGACATTTTGACTGTTCCCTTGGCTTGGCTGTCCTTTGGGAGGCCCCTTCGGGTGTTATGGGTTTCCTGAAGGGTACTGGGCGGTTAGACTAACTGCTCAGCTGTATGGATCCGCTCCGCCTGGCCCTAATGATGATGATGATGATGATGATATAGCCTAACCAGGCGAGGCTGCAGTTATGTAGTATCACTGCCGCCTCAATCCGTCATTGAATGCTATCCTTCATGGACCGCAAACTCGGGAGCCTGGGAAAAGGCATATCGACTATGCTCATCGTGTTCAGCGACCCCGATACCCCTTATATGCGTAATGCGTCCCGCTAAATGACCCAAAACAGCATATTTAGGCCTCTTTTTGACTGTTTTCTGTGGAGTTGGGACTTAAAATTTTCCGAAAATGGCCATTTGGACCGACTTCCTTCGGGCCAGCGGCCAGAACGGACGAGGACCTAAATCAATAATCGGCCAACGTTATGCACTAGTATCCCCTCCGTACTTGTTCATGCAACAAACCGCGTGTCTTTAGCTTGTTTCCTGAGCCCTGCAGGCGTGACCCAAAATTACCGTTTTTTGGTCAAAAACGCCGTGAGGCCACTTTTGGCCGGCCGCACAGATGGCATGCCGGGCCGGGCAGCGAAAAAATAGCGCGGGGCACATGGGACCATATCGGCATTCAGAAAATATAAACCTTTCCGACTGAAAACGTCCACATCTTTCAAATACCTCTGCACAAAATTGCATTTTTCCAAGCGTGACTTACACAGAAAAAATAAACAGACCTAACTTGTCCGGAATCGAAAATTTTCAAAGTTAAAAATTTTGACCAAAACTTTTTTGCAACGTGCTGTACTCGTCGTGTAGATTCCAACGATACCAAACTTGTCGAGTTTCTTTCAGTATTAAGCTGGCACGGTGCTCGAACGAGTCTCAAAGGGCCGCGCAGAGCCTTTTACACCCATATTATAGGGGGTCGCTCTCGCGCCCCCTCCCCTATAACAAGCGAGTGAGTATACACTTTTGTGTATGTCAGGCGTCACTGGGGTCTAATTTGTGTAGGGGGTCAGCCGTTATCGTGCAGATCATGTCCCCGGCCTTAATAACTAAGAGTGTGACGCTTGTCACACTCTTAGTTATGATGTACTCTTGTTATAAATGAAAGTGAATTGCAAAAGATTTTATATAAATTTGTCAACATTTCGAGGGGACGAATTTACAAACAGACAATCAGTGAAGTAAAGTGAAGTAAAGTAATTACAATTTAGTAGTGACACAGGAACCCCTTCAGGTCGTCTGGAGGGTGTTATACCAGTGAATTGTAAAAAAGATGCAAGAAAATAATATGCTACGGCGACGGCAGGAACGTCTACGTTATGAATGTTAATCAAAATAGAAGCTACGCCGAAGGCGCAAACAATTTTTCCAAAATGTTTTCTGTAGTTCAAAACTTTTGAAGAAATTAATAAAACTTTGCTTCTGAAACTAAGAATTTGGGTGAGCTTGTAAGTGTGTTCTAAGAAAATGTGTTTTTCTAAGAAAAAGTGTACGAAAACAGTAAAAAACACAAGTATATAAAAACTAAGACGCAAACCACTGTGTTTCATGGAAAGAAATAGACCTTACTGGGTTTCCAGCTCCGATAAGGCCGACTTTTTATAAGGCCGATAAGACCCACTAGTCCCTGAACTGTTAAAGTGCCGATTACCCGCTGTGAACCTATTCGCTGAAGAGACAGCTCGGCATTTTGTAGAAGTGCGGTTCGAGACTAACCGCATCCCACCGGGTCTTTCAACGATGGGAAAGTGTGCTCAAAAGTGCTCAAAATTTCAGTTTTACCGCCAAAATAGACTAGTTTCAACCAAAACCTTTTTTGAAGAAGAAGAGGAGGAGGAAGACTTTAACTTTTGAAAAAAACGTCAAAATTAGGCATTTTCTGAGCACCTTTTATGTAGAGATTGAGGGAGACTCAAAAAGCGGAGAACGAGGAGGAAATGGGGGAACATCAAGGTTTTTTTTAGGCCATAGCTTAGGCCATGGCCTAAATTTATGAGTCGATGGCCTAAAGAATTTTGGCCGTTGAGGCCATTTGGCCTAAATTTTTCGACGAATGCCCAGTTAAATTTTATTGATTTTTAAGTAAAAACATCAATATTCTAAAAAAATTTTTGGCGCCTTCGGCGCGACTTGATACATGTTTCCTTGTATTTCTGGGCTGTGCCAACCGCCAGCTAGTTACATTGTCTATTTGCACTTATAAATACACATTCAAGTTATAATTTCATCTACTACTATAAAGATTTCATCGAAGAAATGCTATTTTAGTATGTAGTTTAACTTTATTTCTATCAGTTTAAATTTTCTTTCTTTGGCTCATACTCATATGCTCCTACCTGTTTTAATTTTCACTAAAAATGCATTAATTCATTAATACTGTCGTGCATTAATATTTCTATGCTAACTAGGTTCTGTTTTTGCCATTTTAAGGTATATAAACCGTTGTTTTTCTAGTGTGTTAGTGACGATTGCAATTTTTGTTGTTAAACAACGATTTTTGAATATATAACGCGTGAATACATGATAACTGTAATTTAGCAATGCGTACAATAACGCACAACCAAAAAATTAACAAAATTTAGATGGCCTAAATTTTTTGGCTGATGGCCTAAAAAATTTGAGTCGTTGAGGCCATTTGGCCTAAAGTTCGGCGACCAAAAAAAACCCTGGGAACATGAAGTGGAACCTCCACCTACACTCACCTCCTACTAAAGAAAACCCAAACTTACAGGTCAAAAAATCGCCTGGCACCTGAATCTGAAGGTACATCCGGAGGTAACGGAGGTGGGTGTCGTTTATCTAAAAACAGATCACATTGAAGTTTGCAAACTGTTTAAGAACGAAGACATAAAATATGTATATCTCCTAAAGGCACTGATTCTTTTTGAACACGCAATGTTAGTACGCGGCCAAAATCAAGTTAAATTTGCTGAAACTTTCCAAATATATAACTTATGATGTTTTAACATAGTGGGCACTTCGCTTCGATAACTCGACAGTTCCGTCTGAATATATTCTAGTGGGGGGCCATAAACGACCTCCCCCCAATCGCCCCTCCCCCAAACCCAGAGGCAGAGGGTACCTTTTGGTACCAAATTTTGCCCTGAGAAATTCGCTCAGAAGGCCAAGAAAACTTCCGGCTTTGTACTCAATTTTTGCCTTTTTGACCATTAAAATTAAATCTGCCTGTTTTTCTGATAAAAAGCAACTTTTTCAGTATACCTAATATATATGCCAGAAAAATAGCACTATTTATAGCATAGGACAGATAGAGTCAAAACAACCACAAGGGGCCGAAATACGGTTCGTCTGACTCTGGGTGTCCATGTTTTGATTTCCATAAATCCAACCTAAAAAATTCTTTGCCCTTCGGGTCTTTGGACCCCCAAGGAACCTCCATTAGAAAAAATCATTAGAATAAACTCAGTCAGTTCTGAGCGAATGTTGCAAATTCCTGACAGTTGGGCAAGCACTGCATAGTCTTGCTTATATTCATTCGAAAGGTCTCGCTGAACTTTTAACATCGTTGCTTTTTAAAGCCACAAAATCTCACTTTTGCTAGCATAATTATCCAATATAAATTGAGCTGCGCAAGCCATTAGATTAAATGGAGGGTGTAGATCAGAATATCCCCATGATGGCCCTAGGCAAAACTGTCCAAAGTTATGCACTGCGTCAGTTTTCCCTGTGCTAGTTAGTGCGCTGTCGCGCACAATCTAATGTATATATATATACTGGCATTTTTTTAGTGGGGGGGGGGTGGGGGCCCCCCTCACTTTTCGGTCCCCCTCCACTTTCGCCCCCCCCCCCACTTTTCGGCAAGCCCCCACCCACTTTTTTGGGGGTCGCCCAAAAGTGTCAAAAAATTAGACTTTTTAGGTCAAATTTTCAAAAAGTTTCTCAATTTTTAGCTAATTTATGGAATTATAAGCTAATTTTAAGCTTAAAAACAGCGATTTTTTGCGTTTTTACCTTAAAAATGCTGATTTTTCGCTAAAAATTTCGGTATATTTTACCTATGGCTCGCCCACCCCCACTTTTCGGAAGCCCCCGGGCAGCCCCCCCCCCTTTCAAAACCCTAAAAAAATGCCAGTATATATATATATATATATATATATATATATATATATATATATATATATATATATATATATATATATGCACAATCTAATGTGTGTGTATATTAGGCTTACCGAGAGCGTGTTAGGCTTAGAACAGAGCGTGCTTTTACACGTATAAGCCTAAGCCATTTTTCAGCATAAGCTCATGCTAATTAATTAAGCTAATCAGAAGTTGAAAAAATTTTTACCTCGCATAGGCACGCCTATCCGCGGTAACCTCGGATAGGCACCTGTGTGTGTAAAATGCCTATCCGAGGATACCTCGCATAGGCAATAATGTATATATAAGTGTGTATATATACATATAAATATATATACGTATATATACTGGGCTTATTCTAGGGATTTTTTCTTGGGGGGGCTTCTTGGGGGGGCCCCCCCAAAGGTCCGAGGGGCAAGGAATTTTTGGGGGGCGAAAATTTTTCGAATAATATGCTAAAAATAGCGCTATTTTTCTGGCATATACTATAAAAGTTGATTTTCATAGCAAAAATAAGCAGATTTAGTGTTGAAAAGGGCAAAAATTGAGTAAAAATCTCCGGCGAAGACGGAAAATTTTTGAAAATTTGGCCTTCTGAGCGATTTTTTCAGGGCAAAAGTTGGTACGAAAAGGGGCACCCACTTTTTTTGGGGGGGGGCGATTTTTGGGGGGGGAACGATTTTTGGGGGGGAAGGGTGTTTATGGGGGGGGGCCACCCCCCCACTAGAATAAGCCCAGTATATATATATATGTATATACCATGTGTGACCACATCTTCATAACCGGGCAACGGATCAAACTGTTTAGCATCGACGGAGCATTGTTTCACCAGGCGATCTAAATTTCTGCTAAATTGCGTCCCTGCAGTCATGGTTCGCTGAAGTACTTTGGCTTCATGAATATTTACACCAGGGCTTATTTAAATGTCAAGTGGCCAAAACACATCAACACAACCACATCCTCAAAATTTTCAAGTTCACCTAGAATAATTCCCAAAGAAACAGAAAGTTAACAGCATAGACCACAACGTACTACTACTCCCGGGTAGAACCTTTACCCATAGATTCGATAGTGCCACTTTATGTTAGTGGTACAACGAAGAATCTGTTCCACACGGGCAACGCCAAGGACTTTCATTTGGTGCCAAACTTCTAAGTTAGGAAGACTTTGATTTTTGACCACTAGGGTATATATATACCCCTTGGGTTGGAACCTCAGCAGGCTTTTAGCACCATGAATTTCGAATTTACGTTTTTTGTCTGAAATATATATTTTTTGCGACACAGTACGCGAAAATTTTTGAATCAAATAGTGGAAAGACGAGCCAAAAAGTGAAAAGACGAGATCTGGTGCCAAAATTTCAAAAAGCCCTAGTCTTTTGGTGGACCAGACCTCCCGCCATGTATTTAGTGGATTTAATACCTATTTTCCTCAAACTCAAACTTAGTCCACAAATACATAATCACTTTTCGCTGTTGCTGATAACTCTAAAGTGTCATACTTTGCTTTCCGGTAATCTAAATGCATTTTCCAATTTCAGCAAAAATCGAAGTTTTAAACGGCACCTCAAAAACCGAATGGGAATCAATGGACCCAGACATCAGCGTAGAAAGTGGGCGGAGACGGACGCGCTCCCGAAAGGGTTTAGCCCCCCCTCCCATTTGAAACAGTGGGGAAAAGAAAAATCTTCAATTAAGTTTTAACATTTAGCTTAAAATAAATTTAAATTTATCATAAATTGGTATTAAATACCAGAACAAAAAGTGCTCCTTCGTCGCATGTAAAATACATATGAGTCCTCGTAGGCAGGTTGTACATAAGCAAAAACTAGCCTGTAAAATACATATGAGTTCCGTAGGGAGGTTGTAAATTAAGGAAAACAAGTTGCAACCGCTTAACATATGAGCCTGTCCTACAACGAGGCTCATATTGGCGTATGTCATAATACGAATAATTTGCAGATATATATTTTACTTTTATATAAATACATACTGCATAAAGCTTTTCATTACAAATTATCCTTCATATATACAATGTTGATCAGTCATTATAGTGTGCATATGCTCAACACGGTACGCCATGAGGCGCTCTGACTCACAGCCAAGTGGGAACGCATTCTGCGTGTGTACTGGCTTTTTCCTAGGCAAAAATTTCTGGGGGGGGAAGTCTGGAGGGGGTCCCCCCCAGGTCTGGGGGGGGCTCGGATTTCTGGGGGGGAGAAAAATTTTCAGAAAATGCCTAAAAATAGCTATTTTTTGCTGCTGAGCTAAAAAATTAACTATTTTTAACTTAAATTTAAGCTTAAAATAGCTAAAAAATGCTTAAAAATAGGTAAAAATCCGGCGAAGCCGGAAAAATTTTTCAAAATTTACCCTCAAAACCCTATTTTTCCGGGCACTTTGGAGTTCTGGGGGGGGCGATTCTGGGGGGGCGACCCAAGTCTGGGGGGGGGAACGACTTTCTGGGGGGGGCCCCCCACCCCCCCCTGTAGGAAAAAGCCAGGTGTATAATGTGAAAGTGTTTAGAGAATGCATTAGAGGTGTGCCATAGCGTTTCAGGAAACATCAGATTGCATGTACAGTTCAGCTTGAGCAGTCGTAGTTCACTTCAGTCCATTTCTTCTGGGCCACGACGTCTATTCATTTTTCCGTAATGTGGATGAAGCTGAGGTTCTTTAATGAGGCTTTAATGTGGAATGCACTGTGACGCCAATATGAGCCTCGTTGTAGGACAGGCTCATATGTTAAGCGGTTGCAACTTGTTTTCCTTAATTTACAACCTCCCTACGGAACTCATATGTATTTTACAGGCTAGTTTTTGCTTATGTACAACCTGCCTACGAGGACTCATATGTATTTTACATGCGACGAAGGAGCACTTTTTGTTCTTGTTTTCTATTATTTTATATATGTATGCTCATGAAGGTATGTATATATAGATATCTTTCAGCAGTAGCAAGCAAGCCAACCACAGCACTCCACAACCACTTTGACCATGCAGTTCTATGACAAATGCTGCTCAGCTCGCTTAGGGCTTTCATTTGGTACCAAATCTGACCACTTTTGAAAAATTTCATTTTTGACCGAAAATCGCCAAGTCCCCACCCCACCCCACCACAGCACTCTCCAGCCACTTTGGGTACGCAGTTCTATAACAAAAGGTGCTCAGCTCGCTTAGGGCTTTCATTTGGTACCAAATTTGACCACTTTTGAAAAATTTCATTTTTGACCGAAAATCGCCTAAGTCCCCACCCCACCCCACCACAGCACTCTACAGCCACTTTGGGTACGCAGTTCTATGACAAAAGGTGCTCAGCTCGCTTAGGGCTTTCATTTGGTACCAAATCTGACCACTTTTGAAAAATTTCATTTTTGACCGAAAATCGCCTAAGTCCCCACCCCACCCCACCACAGCACTCTACAGCCACTTTGAGCATGCAGTTCCATGACAAAAGTTGCTCAGCTCGCTTAGGGCTTTCATTTGGTACCAAATTTGACCACTTTTGAAAAATTTCATTTTTGACCGAAAATCGCCTAAGTCCCCACCCCTGTGTTTTTTTTTGCGAAAAAAACTGCGAAATTCCGCACTTTTTTTGAAAATTCCGCAACTTTTTTCGGAGCTCTGCGTAAAGTTCCGCAAAAAATTTTGTCTCTGAGTAGACATTTTCAGTTGTCTCAGATGAGAAATAAACGTGTTTCTGATACTTTTTGAAGAAAAATTTCAAAAAATTTCGCGCCTTCGGCGCGTATTTCTATATACGTAGACACCTTTCAATCTTGGCTGAGTTAGAATACCTAGTGACAGCTATTCAATGAAATTCTTTTTGCCTTGAAACCATAACATACCATAATTTTAAACAATTATTAACCTATTAGCAGTTTGCTTATATCTTAGGATTTTACTGACAGTCGAAACTAAACCTTTGAGTATTTCCACACTAAGGATTTTCCTCGGCTTTACAAAATTTTCTCAGCTTCTGGGGGCTCCGCCCCCAGACCCCCGCGTCTCTTCACTATTAAGTATACTTGTAAAACACGCTTATACATGCTTCGACTTTCGAAAAATAGTTATAACTTGGTTAATACCATACGTTAAATATATATTAAAAATGTGTTTAAACACAGCCAAATTACTAAAATTCATTAGTTATCTTTAAAATACTAAAAAATTAGTATTTCGCAATTTTTTGCGAAATTCCGCAAAAAATTTTGGAGGACTGCGTAAAAGTTCGCAAAAAGTTTCGACGAAAAAAAAAACACAGCCCCACCCCACCCCACCACAGCACTCTACAGCCACTTTGAGCATGCAGTTCTATGACAAAAGTTGCTCAGCTCGCTTAGGGCTTTCATTTGGTACCAAATTTGACCACTTTTGAAAAATTTCATTTTTGACCGAAAATCGCCTAAGTCCCCACCCCACCCCACCACAGGACTCTACAGCCACTTTGGGTACGCAGTTCTATAACAAAAGGTGCTCAGCTCGCTTAGGGCTTTCATTTGGTACCAAATCTGACCACTTTTGAAAAATTTCATTTTTGACCGAAAATCGCCTAAGTCCCCACCCCACCCCACCACAGCATTCTACAGCCACTTTGAGCATGCAGTTCTATGACAAAAGTTGCTCAGCTCGCTTAGGGCTTTCATTTGGTACCAAACTTGACAACTTTTGAAAAATTTCATTTTTGACCGAAAATCGCCTACGTCCCCACCCCACCCCGCCACAGCACTCTACAGCCACTTTGGGTACGCAGTTCTATAACAACAGGTGCTTAGCTCGCTTAGGGCTTTCATTTGGTACCAAATCTGACCACTTTTGAAAAATTTCATTTTTGACCGAAAATCGCCTAATCCTCACCCCACCCCACCACAGCACTCTACAGCCACTTTGGGTACGCAGTTCTATAACAAAAGGTGCTCAGCTCGCTCAGGGCTTTCATTTGGTACCAAATTTGACCACTTTTGAAAAATTTCATTTTTGACCGAAAATCGCCTAAGTCCCCATCCCACCCCACCACAGCACTCTACAGCCACTTTGAGCATGCAGTTCTATGACAAAAGTTGCTCAGCTCGCTTAGGGCTTTCATTTGGTACCAAATTTGACCACTTTTGAAAAATTCCATTTTTGACCGAAAATCGCCTAGTCCCCACCCCACCCCACCACAGCACTCTGCAGCCACTTTGAGCATGCAGTTCTATGACAAAAGTTGCTCAGCTCGCTTAGCGCTTTCATTTGATACCAAATTTGACCACTTTTGAAAAATTTTATTTTCGACCACTTGACCCCCCACCCAACTGACCCTCCAGATGGCAAAGTGGAACCAGCACAGCAAGATGGGTCGGTCAGACGGCAAAACGGATGCCAGGAATGAGCTGGGCGCACCAGAAAACCCCTATAGACAATGTTTTGTCAGGCTATGTACAGTCCTATATGGTGTTCCCGGAAGTCGGTACCGACCGGACCCTCCAGACGGCAAAGTGGAACCAGCACAGCAAGATGGGTGGGTCAGACGGCAAAACGGACACCGGGAATGAGCTGGGCGCACCAGAAAACCCCTATAGACAAAGTTTGGAGAGGCAAAGTAAAGCCTACTATGGACCTCCGGAAAGCGGTTACCGACATGACCCCTCAGACGGTCAAGTGGAACCAGCCCAGCAACTTGGGTTACTCGGGCAGCAAAACTGATAGCGGGAATCGATTCTCCGTCCCAAAAAACCTTTGTATGCAAAATTTGAGCCACCCATGTAGCAAAATAAGCGAAAAAATTAAGTTCAAAGTTCGACCCAAAATTCACAAACTTTGGCCGGCCAGTACCGAAAAATTACGCAATATAGCATTTGAACGACCCCGATATGTGTACTGTTTAACCATATAGTCAGTATTGCCCCACATATAGCCCAATCTGACTTATTAAGGCGCCTTTGAAGCATACTTTTTGGCCATTTTAGCGTTTTGGCCGACTTTGGCCCCCAGCCAAAAATGTTTTCCGGCCCTGGGAGGCATAAAAACTAGCTTATTTTCTTATTTTTGATTTGTACTACAAGAATATATATGGGTTTCATAGGCAAAAATTTTTCTATCTGTAGTTATTCAAGCTACAAAACCCCCTTATGAGACATCAAAAGCGAGAAACCGGAAAAAACATCACTCTCGTAAGCGATTTTTCGCATAACTTTTTAACGGAAAGTAGTACGGGGATGAAACTTCAGGAACATACTAAACTCGACACGTACAATTTTTTGCGCACATAATCTGCGCAGGATCTGCGCGGGAATCTGCGCATCTTGTGCGCAGACTTGTTTTACACGGTTATTCTAAAATTTTCACTCATATTATAGGGGTCGCTACCGCTACCACATGATAATTAAATAATCAGCTGTCAGTTGACAAAATATATATCATACTTAGTATTCAAATCCTTATTACGTCTGTTAGAAATATTGGAAGACGTAGAAAACAAACTGAACGCGATAAACAAAGCGACTCGACGCTATACATAACATTATATATTTGAATGTAAACCTTTCATTAATACTTAATTAGTACATGACAAAAACAAATATGCGAGGAGAGTAACCAAAGAAACTATAGATAGACATAACCACCATAGGTTCATCCCCGGAGTTACACGCATGTCTATGCTTACGTACGTATATAGACAAAAGTTTACCCTCGAAATCAATAAAAAACAATTTGTTCTCAAATCCGACTGAACTAAGCTAACACTTAAATCAAAAGCTATTATATTCGACGCCTTTCAGCTCTAACAGCAGACAAGCTATCGAGTGCGTTACTTCACGGATGGTTCACAAAGAACGGGACCTTAATAAATGACAGCTAAAGTGATAACGGAAAATTCCACAATTCCTAGCACACTAATCATTACACACTAAAAGCTTGCCCTAGCAGAGCAAGGCATGAGTGCCAGAGAAAGAGTAAGGGACAAGGGTTACCTAGACCATTCTATTACTATGACAAAGCTCAGAAATAATTCCAGATTTGACGATGTACCACGTGATGTGATTTGACAGTAAGGGTAGAGAGGCTCCGGACTCTAAACCGGAGTCTGGAGCTTTTTCTAGACGAAAAATGGGAGGGAAAGGGACGCCCCTCCATTAGTGGGAGTAGAACTCAAAAAGTGGGGGAATCCAAAGTGCCAAAAATGCAGTAAAATAGCCTGTTTTCTACATATAATAACTATGCTAAAAGGCCGCGGGCTGTACCTCAGTCAGCCAGAACTCAGTCCCGCCCGCTAAGGCCGCACCCAGGGGGGCGGCTCAAGGGGTCTAAACCCCCCTTTTGGGATGACAAAATGGAAAATTTTTTGCTATTTTTAGGGCAAAACCGCTATTTTTAAAAAATTTTCGCGCCGCTGGCGCGATTATTTACTTCTTGCAAGAAATAAACATCCAATGTACTATTTTTGGGTAAAACTGCAAAAAATTCTTCAACTTTTCAATTTTTCCTTTGGACCCCCTTTTCAAAATCCTGGGTGCGCGCCTGCCGCCCGCCATCACGTTTTAGGAAATGGTCATGACAATAGTGCTTCAGAATAACACTCAAATTTTCAACTTCAAAGACTCTTGTGTTTCCTGAACATGTTTCCGTTTCCATAAACATTGATTTTTCCATTTTAATTGCTGGATTATCATTTTCATTCAATTCTGTTTAAATTATACAGGAAAATATTGGACGTTGTAATACGAATCTTCTCGCAATAATCTGTATTTATATCCTTATTTCTTGAATGTTTTCAAAAAATCTTACCAGCCGTGTATTCTTTAAATTGTTGATTGCAAAGCTTGAGTAGTGTTGTTTCAGCAGCTGAAACTGAAACTGAAACCTAGTTTCAGCTTGTACATGTTTCAGTTTCAGTTGCCGAAACTGAAACTGAAACCATAACAGATTTGGAGCTGAAACTGTA
>JASAND010006654.1:0-10131 GCA_030248195.1 Trissonchulus latispiculum
TTTGTTAAGACTTATTAGGATATATAGATATTATTGCTGTTTGTTAAATTATATTTGAAATTCTCTTTGAAATTTATTGGGATTTTTGTATTTTCTTTAAACTGCTATTTGCTATTGCACAATTCCGAGAGATAAGGGCTTTAAGCCAAGGGCCAAGAGTTGAGCTAAGATGGGTTGTGCTGTAAACGGCAGTTTCTGTCAGGGCTTTTTACTATTTACTTTGTGAACCTGTAATTTTACTGTTTCTACTGTTAATGTTTGCAGTTAGTTTTTGTCAGTTAGAATAGGTACAGTTGTTTGTTTGTTTTCTTCTTATATTTTTTGTGGTATTTACACTCTTTGAATTTCGTTGTATAGGATAACTTGTAACTTTTCACTGTTTTGCTTTATACTTGTTTAGCTTAGGATTTGAATTCTTGTTGTCTGTTATAAATGCCATATTTACTTTTTTGAAAATCGTTGTACAGATACTTATGCCATATATAACCTTTGAACTCTTGCTGTAAAGTATAATTTGTCATATCTACTCTATGTACAGCGGTGATTTTGTACTGTCAGGCCTGTGTATTTGCAATTGTCAGTGAGAGAGTTTTGTGTGTTGGGGTGAGTTGTGTGAATGGGGTTTTCTAACCATAGAGGCATTTGGGTACTACTTTTTCATATGGGGTCTCAATTCTTTATTTTTGATTTCTACTTACTCTCTTTTCATTATCTAAATTTGAATCGCAGTATCGTTTATGTTATCAAGTTACGTGCAGGCAAGCAGTTAATCCCCAGTTTCGATTAGCCTGTATTTGACTACCAATTCGCTACCAAACTTTTATATTATGTTGAAGATTTGTACTTTCTTCTGTAAGTCACTTGGCTTACTTCTGAAGTTACTTTTCTTTCATGGGCAGTAAAAGCGCCAGGACTTCGTAACGGTTGCTTACTGGTCGCCCATGTAGTTTTGTTTTTCTTGAAATTTTCCATCAATTCCTAATTCTCGAATTATGGTAGCAACCCTCGTTATCTCAGAATTTTTAGCAGGCGCTAAAACACTTTCGCAGGAGGATGATGTGAAAAACCAGCTATTATGGTCTGCGATTCTACCATCCTTCTAACAATCAGTCATACTAATCTTGAAGATGTGTGAAAACTTAGGCTTGAGCCGATGAGTCATCAGTAGGTCAATTAGCTAATTTGTAACGGATGATGGCATTCTGCCAAATATGCCTGATTTGGATGTTGAGCCTGATGATATTAATTTGTTAACAAATTTTACAATTACTCGCAAGCATGTAGAGGAATCAATTGGTAAATTGAAAGTGGATTCCAGTGGGGGACCCGATCGGCTTCCAGCGATCTTTTTTAAAAAATTTGGCTCACTTCTATGTATTCCCTTGCAACTTCTTTTCCAAAAATCTTTTGAGGAGGGGGATATTCCTGATGATTGGAAATTAGCTAATGTAGTTCCCATTTACAAGGGGAAGGGCAGCCGAACCGCCGCTGTAAATTATAGACCGGTTAGCTTAACCTGTATTTGCTGTAAGCTAATGGAACGTATTTTGCGTAACTGTTTGTATGATTATTTTTGTTCAACCGGGTTTTTGTCTAAGACTCAACATGGATTTATGTCTGGGAGGTCAACACAAACACAGTTGCTCAGCTGTGTACATATTGGGTTACGTCTATTGATGAAAAAGTTCCCGTGGATGTAGTTTACATTGATATCAGCAAGGCGTTTGACACCGTTAGTCACTGTAAATTGTTGTACAAATTACGTAAATATGGGATTCCCCCTAAGTTTCTGAAGTGGATTGAATGTTTTTTGTCAGGCCGTTCTCGGACTGTTACTGTAAACGGGGTTAGTTCTATGTCATCTAGTGTTATAAGTGGTGTCCCCCAAGGAAGTGTACTGGGACCTCTTCTTTTCCTAATTTATATCAATGATTTAGTAAATCGTGTCATGTCCAGTACTGTCAAAATATACGCCGATGACACAAAATTGTATCTCCCATGCAAATTTGACTTAGATAACGGAAGCTTGCTACGTCATATCGAAAACGTCTTTAACTGGGCCAATGAAAACCAATTAAAAATAGCCCTTGAGAAATGTGTTCTTATGCATTTTGGTTTTAATAATCCCCATCACGTTTATACCGTCGAAAATGTAACTCTACCAGCAGTTGAAACATTTAAAGGTCTTGGAGTGCTGATGGATAACAAGCTTAGTTTTTCGGAGCAGTGTGCATCTGTTAGTGTTAAAGCCTCTACCCGTGCGAACCTCATTTTTAAAGCTTTTAAGACCCGGGACCGGGATTTTCTTAAGGTTATGTTTATTACCTATGTTAGGCCTGTGCTCGAATATAATTCTGCTGTTTGGTCTCCTTTTCTGCTTAAGGACATTAATATTTTGGAAAATGTCCAGAGGCGCTTTACAAAGAGAGTCCCTGGCTTGAGTACTAAATCTTACTCCCAACGTCTTGAAATTTTAGGTTTAGAATCGCTCGAGTTACGTCGTGTGAAAGCAGACTTATGTCAATGTTTTCGTATTGTTAAAGGGATTGATAAGGTTGATTTTTCTGACTATTTAATGTATAGGGATGATACCGGTATGAGAGGTCATACACTAATGCTACAACCAGCGTTTTCACGTAGAAACGAAAAAAAGAACTTTTTCAGTAATAGGATTGTAAAAGTTTGGAATTCTCTCCCCAATGAGTGCGTGACTACTGAAACACTAGCCTCCTTTAAACGTAAGTTGGAAGGACTCAACCTGAGCGCATTCTGCAAGATCGCTTGATATGCTTTAATTATATATATATTGCACTTTCGTTATCTTCTATGTATTATGGAATCACGTAAGCAGTTGTTTGTGCAACTCTGTGAATATCCTGTTCAGTAAAGCGTTTTATTTTTTGTACGACTGTACTTGTGCTTGCTTTGTTTGCTGAATAAACCAGTTTGTTTGTTTGTTTGTTTGTATGTAATTTTAGTCAGTCTGTACTGTTCCGTTGTATTGAGTAGTCGGCTAGTAGGCCCATTTATATGATTATTGGTTGCCACCCTTTTTCTGCTTGGTAAACTGTAAGTTTTGTCATTAAAATACTTGTACGCCACTACAGCCCAATGTTTGAATAGGGAAGGTCTAGGTAGGGATCTAATTTAGAGAGTTGCACCCGATTTGGAACGTGCAATAGATTCGCCAGTCAGTCTCCGGTTTAGTTCCGGACAGTAAACACGGGGATTGATACTACTGTACAAAATTTTAATATAAAATGGCTAAATAAAATTAATTGGCTTAAGTTTTCCTTGAAATGTAGAATAACATCCCGTCCGCCCACCCATAATGAGTTGGTGTTTAAATAAAAATGTTGAGGAAAAAATTAGCTTAAATTTTTTAATTTTATGTTTTTTAGAATGCAACTGTTTATCCTAAACCAAATATTGCACTAGAAATAAATTTAATGGCACTGATATTTTTACGGTAACACGGGCCCATTTTCCGTGAGCGGACGGGATATACTGTATTTGGATTCTATGTGTAAAATTTCAAAGATTAAGTGGAATTTCTGATAGTTGTTTAGTAGGATTCTGCTGTAACGTCTAATTCTGAGTATATATTTCTGCGTCAATTAAATGTGGCTGACGCTAGGAAATTGTTCTTCTACTTGTACTAGAAACTGCTAGCCATGGGTAAGCGGACGAGAAGCAAACTGTCCATTACAAGTCTCTACAGATTGAGTAAAATTTAGATCAGTTGGTACCAGCCACAGTCAGTAAAATTGGTATAACCTGGGACAGCACAATCAGAAATTGAGGACCTTACTGTCTCATGTAGATGCTTGCCCACTGATGCCAGGCTGCGGAATAATGCCGTTCGTTTCAGTTTCATTTTAAAATTTGAAATTAGAAATTTAAAATACGACTGAGCAGCAGTAACTTTTACCAAAGTTACAAAAGTAAGGATTACCAGGAAAACTGATTTGAAAACTGAAAATTGTAGAATATAGGTACCACAATGACCTGAGGACAAATCTGCATAATCAGCATCTGTCTTAGTTTGTTCTGTTTCATCTCTCCATGTCGGAATTCAGTATAGATCATTTCATTAGTTGGTAGTGACTACTGACGGACTACTATAGATCTTTGTTAAATATCAGCAACCCAGAAAGGTTGAAATCAGCGTAATAATCTATTCTCAACGTCCGGAGATGTGGCTTAGTGGTAGAGCGTTCTACTCTAAAACCAAAGCTCGGCGGTTCGATCCCCGCCCTGGACACTTTTCTTCACATCATTCAGATCCTGATTAGTGCAATCCACTATAAATCAAATCGGACTGTTTTTGAAGAGGGAATTATGAAAATGAATAAATTTACAAACTTTCAGCAGAATATCATTCCGTGATTCAAAAATTGGTGTGCAGTGCTACACTTTAAAATCGGATATTGGAAATAATCCAGAGCGGACCAAAGAAAAGTAAGGGATGGAAAGAGAGTACTCCACCCAAGGATCATGACTCAAACGATTTCGGATCTGACTCAAAAAGTGGGTATGCCAAGGGTACAGCATTGCATCGCAGTGCAGCATTAACAAAGCTATAAGCTGTAGAATGAATGTTGTATGTATAAGCATAAAATAACCTGAGTTAAGTAAGCAACAATTATTTTTTGACTTGAATAAGCTGTTATAACTCTATAAATTGAAGGTTATTCATCAGGGTTGAGGTTGCTTTTTTAAATATTTACCAGTAGTAAAAAGCATGCCAATAACACCATTGAATTCTCCAGACTGTGAGCTTCATTTTGATATAAGTATCATTGGCGTACTCCAAATATTGAAGAAGTTGTGAACGTTTCAATATTACTACTACCATGGTTTAAGCCGTTTAAGCGCGGTGATTTTACGCGGCTTAAAAATCAGGCAATTTGAACTGAATTTTAAGTCATCGGCTTAAACGGCTTAAACTTAAATTATTTAGGAAAAGGAGATCGGCTTAAACGTCTTAATTTTAAGCCACTGCATTTTTAAGCCAGTGTGCTTTTTATGAAAAGGATTTGGCTTAAAGTTTAAGCCGATGCTTATTTATGAAAAGGGTCGGGTTAAAAGGCTTAAATTTAAGCCGTTTAAGCCACTTAAGCCGTTTAAGCCGTTTAAGCCGACCACCCTTTTCATAAATGAATTCACTTTTAAGCTAAGCCGTTTAAGCGCTTTTTACGAAATGGCCCAAAGAATCAAGCTCAGACTCAGTAAAGAGCGACAATACATTAGAAACAGCAGGAGCTTTCGGCATGGAATCATCCAATTTCTCCCGTCTGGAAAATTCGCTCTTCGCCAGCTGTGCGAGCTCTGAACCAAACAGAGCACCTGGTTTAGCTCCCGACATGATTTACCCAGTGTGCCTAAAGCATTATTAGCACGGCGAAGAGACAAACGACGAGATGCTGAACCCAAAGCATGGAGTGCAGCATCGAACTGTTCGGTAAAACGCGAGGCATTAAACTGAACAGTTTTGTCGCTGCTGTGAAGATGGTTATCACGCCGCTCGCGCTTGCGGATCTTCTTGACCCGGCCCGCAGCCATGCCGAGATATGCTGCAATGCCTCTTGCGGCAACCAGAACATCTTGCTGAATTGCCAGCAGACTGGTTTCATCCGCTCTGCGCTCAGCAGAAAACAGATGTTTGTGTCAGAATCAGTAGAGAGCAACAATACCTTAGAACCAGCAGGAGCTTTCGGCATGGAATCATCCAATTTCTCCCGTCTAGAAAATTCGCTCTTCGCCAGCTGTGCGAGCACTGAACCAAACAGAGCACCTGGTTTAGCTTCATCCATTGTGTCTTTCGCCGACATGCGACGGCGAACTGATTTACCCAGTGTGCCTAAAGCAATATTCGCACGGTGAAGAGACAAAAAGCGGCTGTACCGACTCAGGCAAAACCATCTTACGGTACACCTCATCCTCCTGCTGGTCCTAGAATGTTAAAGAGCACCAAAATAATATATCTTTAAAGTTTCATCCATTTTCATAATAAATTGGAGCCTGTTCGGTGAAATTTACACAAAGCAATACCAGCACATTAAGAAAACTCAAATTTGAACTTCAAGTCATAAATTTCGTTGCGCAAAAACGTTATGTAAAAATTTGAAAAGTTAGAATTCACAATGCAAGAACGTTTTCTAGCTCGTAGGTCTTATACTACTAAATTAAGAAGCTTGCAGGAGCTTCTTTGAAAATTGAAGTTTCTGTAAAGAAACTATTTTCAGTCACAAGGTTTACTGTTCCTGTACAAATGGGTTGTCTTGTTTCCCCGCGGAACTTTAAACATGCAAATTAGATAAATATGCAAATTACCAGCATTGTCTCCTATAAATAGACGTGTAATACAACTAGAAATAAGTGTTATTTAAATACACCGACGGGAAGAAACCAGGAACAGTAAACCTTGTGACTGGAAATACTTTCTTTACAGAAACTTCCATTTCAAGTCACTGTGATTTATTGTTTCTGTATAGATGGGAGTTTGACTAATGCCCGCCGATGAGGCCGAAAAGTGAAAGAGCCAAAACGTAGCACTCACACATCAATTTATTAGAAAAGATAACAATTAATAGAACCTAACAAAGCATTTAGTAAACAGCCAAAGCGACATTTTAAGGTTCATGTTCTGCAGCATCCGGCCGACACCCCACGGAGCACAAAACAGATGAACAGGATGGCTCCATAACAGATTGCTGAAGCAGCTGGTCATGGAAAGGCATTCTGTAATGAAAAGAATGTATCAGCATCAAATCAAGTAGGAGAACGAAGAATGCCCTTTAAAGGTACGCCACAAGCAAACGCGTGAGAAGCGACGACACTGCGTACCGTGTGGGGGTTGGTGGGTCCTGAAGCCGACAGCTGAGTCAACCAACGAGCTATGGTAGAAAAGCCTGCTGTCCTAAATGGTGCACGCAACGTCAGAAACAAATTAGTGCTATCTGGAGCACGATGTTGAGCTGACGTAGATTGATACCGCAAAATATGATCCTACGTATCTAATAACGGCAGGATTGCATAACGATAAAGAACAACCCTGTTCTTTAAATTAGTATTACCCGGCCGCGCGCCCTTAGGCAACTGATGTAGAATGAAAACTATTTATCAGTATGTGCATTCCGGAGGCGAAGAGGGTGAGTTTAGCCAAAAGCTCAGTTCGACCGGCAAAACTCAGAGCAAGTAACAACGCTGTTATTGAGAGTTGTTGGGTCCCAGCTCTCTAGATACGTTAAGACAGAATCAACACGCCATTCAGGGTAGACCTTGGTAACTGGCGGCTCCTGATGAAAATCCAATTGCAAATATGTGCGAATTAAAGGTTGTTGCGACAGCACAGGATGCCCTGCGTGTTGAAAGTGGTGGCTTAAAGCCGAAACAGACACGGTAACAGTTACATGTTATGACTCTTCGATGTTCCTAATTTGTCGTGACGAAATCAGCAAATTTTTTGGAATAGACCAAGAAGTCCAGCAGAGTTACCGACAAGTGCTTACCTGCGCAGAACTGGGGGAAACCAGGCAAATCCATAGAGACCAGGTACGATGAGGATTCACAAGAGGTCCCTCGGGAGTTGTCAGGTGCACATGATCTGAAAAAGGAAGAATGAATGAATCAGTAACGTCGCTTAAAAGTGCAGGGAAGCATGGCTGAGAACGCCAGTAAGGAAGTACTGAAATCAGAGGTTTCTGATATAACCTAGCCTGTGCCATGACCACGGGCAAAAGCGAAACCGGAGGAAAGCATATAAGAGACTGTAAGAAGACCAGTCATGAGCCAAAGCAACTGAGCCCACACTAGTCGGAGAGTAAGAGCAGGAGAAAAAGATAGGTACAACAGAGTTGCACTCTGCAGCAAATAGATCTATGCTGTGCACGTCAAATGCCCGAAAAATAAGGCGGCGTGCCCAATAGCCTAGGCATCAATCTATGGACAAAGTAAGTCCCAGCAACAGGTTATCAGCATCGACATTGGCAGTGGAGGGGATTTAGTAAAACGTGGAGACATTTTGTGGCAAAGAAACAGACTCCAGATAGATACCTCCAAGCGTGTGACGTGATGGCCGAGTGGTAAGACGTTCGACTCAAGAACTTGCGGTCCTAGGTTTGAACTCCCACTGCCACAAGGCTTTCACAAATCCCCTTGAGCAAGGGACTAAGCACATATCTGTTCGCCGTGGGCTCCAGCCAATCCAGCTGTCCATCCTTAACTGGTCGGTAAATGGGTACCATTGAGGTGGGAAGGTAACAGGAGTCTGTGTTCTGGCTTAATGCCCGATGAAGGACTGCCACCCCCCTTCCACAGATGTAGTCAACATTAGAGTTTTCGCTCCTGGCTTCGGGCTGTGAATCCGGAGATAAGCAGACAGATAACCTTCTGTAGGTTCGAGTTCTCTGCTGGGTCACTTTTTTACTTTACCGCTCCTCGCTTGACCAAGGCAGGTATGGCTGCCTGGTTGTCCATCGCAAAATGTAATGTTTTACCGCCTGCAAAACGATAGGGAAAAAGCAAATTAACAAAACCCGCAGCTCCAGCACATTGATGACACTCGCTGAGACCATGCAGAAGAAAAAGTAAGAGTTCCAAGCATAGTTCCCAGCCATCTTTGGATGCGTCCGTATAAACAAATCCATGCACGTGTGCTTGACGTAAAGCTTAGCATTTTTTAGCAAAATTTAGCAAAATTTTTGGCCCCAAAATGTGCTGGGGGGGTAACCAAAAGTGGGGGAGGGATAGTCAAAAAATCACGTTCGTTCCCTTGGAGACCCAAGGTGCACTACATTAAAAACGATTCACACTACATTAACAGTCATGAATTGTAGTCAGTGTACTGAACCTCCTTTTAAAAGTAGTTGTACCAGTATTTAGCAATGACGCCTCATTTCTTGGGACGACAGAGGCACTCAAGCTTACCGGTGCTAGCTATCTTTTGAACGTAATTTTAAAACGGAGACTACAAATCATAAACTCAATTTTTTCTGTTTTGCCAAGTAATAAGAAGTCTAACAGAGCTATTGTAGTTATTTTTAGCCGCTCCAAAATCTATTTAGTTTTTATAAAATTATTCGGCTAAGCCTGTCTGTAGCTATCCACCTGACACGTTTGTGCGGGGGATCCTTTTGGCTCTGGTAGCATGCATAGGTGAACCAGGCTACAGTTTGCCCCCTGTGAGACCCCCCCCCCCACGGAGAGGCCAGACCCCCCCCTCCCCCCCTACCCGACCTCGACTACTCCCCCCCCAAGCCGAGCTCAGACCCCCCTCCCCCCCTAAAATGGGGTCCTAACAAGAGAAAAATGCTAAATTTTTGCAAAACATTTTGCAATTTTTCAAAAGTTTTCTGAAAAAATTGTCTAGAAACAGTTAAAAACGCTAAGAAATAGGTTTAGAAACACAATACGATTGGTTTTTTATTAGATTTATGTCGAAAATAGTCGATTTTATGTCCAAAAAGGGCCATTTTTAGCTGAAAAAAATTTGGGTACAGTTTGGGTACAGTTTTTTTTGAAAATTTCCGATTTTTGAGATCCCCCCAAGCCAGATTTGGACTTTTTACTCCCCCCCCCAACCCAAACAGGTGGTACACCTATGAGCATAGGTGTGTTAGGGGGGGGGACCCCTCCCCCCCCCAAATGGTGGGGTCGCCAACCCCCCCCCCTAAAAATTTTTTCCTACCCCTCCCCCAAATCAATTTTTTCAGACCCCTCCCCATAGGTGTGGCTGGGCAAGAAATCTGGGGGGGGGGGTTCCGACGGAGGGTGGGGGGACCCCCCCCTAAATTTTCGATTTTATGCCATTTTTGACCACTTTTTGGCCAAAAATCTGGGGGGGGTACCAAAAATCTGAAAATCTGGGGTGGGGGGTCGCCAAAATTTGTCATTTTGGTGGGGGGGGCGGGGGTCCCCCCCACCCCCCCCCTAACACATCTATGCCCCTCCCCCATAGGTGTGTTAGGGGGTGGGGGGTGGGGGGGTTACCCCTCCCCCCAAATGGAGGGGTCGCAGAACTCGACTCGCAAGTCGCAGACCCTCCCCCCTAAAAAATTTTTTCTACCCCTCCCCCCAAATCGGCCTTCGGCCGATCCCCCTCCTAGCAAATACGTAACTGAACGAAGT
>JASAND010006656.1:0-40026 GCA_030248195.1 Trissonchulus latispiculum
TTGCTTATCAGGAGGCCAGGGTAGGATCCTCCGCTGCTCCAACGAGTGAATCAGTCATCGTTATCCATTGCTGTCTGTCGGTGGCGATGTCGGTCAAGATATTCTTCCAGTCAGATGGCCAGGAACGGTATATGCGGTGAAGGTTTAGTCCCGCGAAATCTTTCTGCGCTGTCCTTTGCCAGGTAATGCGGACTCCACCACGTGGGCGTTTCCAATGGGGCAAAGGCTCTGCCATCAGCGTACGTCTAGCGGGGAACGTAGGATGGCGCCGCAGGACGTGACCCAAGTATCGGAGTCGACGTCTCAGTAGTTCTGATTTACAGAGCGAGGAAGGATTGATGCGCCTTCTGATATCACGATTAGAAACTCTGTCTCGATAAGAGATTCCAAGCATTCGCCGCCAGCAGTAAAATTCAAATGCCTGTAGCCGGGAGATGTCATTGACCTTAGCAGGCCATGTTTCGCAGGCATATAGCAGGACAGGACGAATCGCTGCAAAGTAGACTTTTACCTTGGTGCGCAAACTCACTTTTGGATCCTTCCACAGGCAGTTCTGTAGGTTGTTGAAGGCGCTTTCCGCTTTGGCAATTCTAGATCTGATTTCTTGAGTGGGGCTACCGTCAGCCGCGACAAGGCTGCCCAGATAGCAGAACTGGTCTACACATTCCAATGGCTGTCCCCGCCGGAGGATAGGCGCCAGATCTGCAGAGCCTGACCGAACTACCTTTGTCTTTTCAGCGCTGAGCAGCCCGACTGAGGAAGCATAGTTGTCCAGTCTGTCAATCATTAGATTCAGGTCAGCGCTAGTTTCAGCTAACAGAGCGATGTCGTCGGCATAGTCCAGATCTGACAAGAGTTCCCCAGCATCAATTCTTATTCCTGGAGATCCTTCCAGGGCCTTGCGGAGGACCACATCCAGCACGATGTTAAATAACAAAGGTGACAGCAGAGCACCCTGTTTCACACCGGTGTTGACTGGGAAAAAATCAGTCAGGTTTGTGCCAACGCGGACAGCGCTAAGGCTCTGGTCGTACATGCGCCTTATTAATGACACAATCTTGTCCGGCAATCCGCAGTACGACAGGATTTCGTACATTCGTGGGCGGTCGATGGAATCAAAAGCAGCTTTAAAGTCTACAAAGGCGACGAGTAGAGGCTGCCTATACTCGTGCCTAGTCTCCATGATTTGGCGCAAGGCAAAGATTTGATCTACTGTGCTGCGGCCCGGTCTGAATCCTCCTTGGTTCTCACGGTGACAGAGGTCTACTGCGCTACGGATTCGATCTAAAATTACTGCTTCCAAGATCTTGTACGCAACGTCTAAAAGAGAGATACCCCTGTAATTCTTGCATTCCGTTTTACTGCCTTTCTTGAAGAGTGGCACCAAAACAGATTTTTTTCCAGTCGGAGGGTATGTCTTCAGTCTGCCAGATCTTTTGGACGAGATAGGTCAGCTGACTCCAAAGTGCTGGCCCTCCAGCTTTCAGTATACTGGCATTTATGCCATCCTCGCCGGGAGCACTTGAAGATTTCATAGATCTTATAGCCTTCGTGACCTCGTTTTCTGTGGGCACTGCAGAGGATATGTCCAAAAAGCCGTCGAATGGGAGGTCGAAAAGGGGTTGAGCGGGGCTGGGACGGTTTAGAAGAGCCTGAAAATGTTCTGCCCAGCGCTCGTTTCTTCTTTGGAAACTGCGGATAATGGATCCATCGGTTTCTCGAAGTATCTCGCTAATACTTGCTCTTTTTCCGGACACTTCACGTATGGTTTTAAACAGCTTACCGGAGTCACCATGTCTCGTGGCGCTATTCATCACCTCCACCTGCTTCTGCCAATACGCATCCTTGTCCTTTGCCATGTTCTCCGCTATCCTAGCAGAAAGTTCTCTGCGCCTTGGTGCCGGAAAGGCGCGTCTTCGCTGCTCCACCAGATTTAAAGTGTCCGGCGAGATCCAGTCATTCCGGCGTCTAGCTGTAGTAGCCAGGCAAAGGGATGCCGTGTCTTGGATAATTCTTTTGGTGGTTGTCCATAGGTCTTCGATGTCATCGGTATCAGACAGCATCTGAAATCTGTTAGTAAGTTCCAATTGAAATTGTTCCAAAACTCTTGGATCTTTCAGCTTTTCGGTGCCATAGCGTGTCGAAGGACGATGTGGTTTCTTCTTGCACAGTCGAAGTTGCAAAGTGCAGACAACGATGGCATGGTCAGACTGTAGGGACGTACCCCAGAAGGAGCGGCAGCCCAAAGCAGAAGATTTCCATCGTTGCCGTACGCAGACAAAGTCTATCTGTTTCCGCGTGGAGCCATCATTAGACGCCCAGGTTTCTAGGTGGCGACGTCTGTGTCGAAACGCTGTGTTTACGGCAAACAGACGATATTGGCAGAGGAACGAAATGAAACGGTCCCCATTGTCGTTCCTGATTCCAATAGAGTGACCGCCGATGCAAGGTTCAGAAGCAAACTTCTGGCCGGTGGTTGCGTTGAGATCACCCAGCAGCAGTAGAAAGTCGCTTCGAGGAACTTCACTGACGGTGTCGCTCAACAATTGATAGAAGTCGTCCTTCGTTTGGTCGTCGGCAGCATTCGTTGGGGCGTAGCAGCTAACCACTGTTGTTGGGAAGGGTGCTGTTGCTATGCGGGCTGTCGCAATCCTAGCTGACACGGGTGTGAATTCCAGTAAAGCATGCTCTAAGCGAGAGCTGATGACAATACCCACACCCTGCTGACCGCTTCCATCCGTAGGGCCGCTGTAATAGAGTCTGTATTTAGGGTGTTTGGGCTGACAACCAGGCAGTACCGGGGTTAGAAGTGAGGTACTCCCGGAGTCAGGAATGCGTGTTTCCGAGAGACAGGCGATTCCAATATCCCTCTCGTTTAGAGATTTGGCGAGGAGTTCTTTGGCTCCGAGGGAGCGTAGTGAGCGGACATTCCAAGACGCAATGTTGATTCTGGAGGACAGTTTCACTTTTGTCGTGGTGGGACGTGCCGAAACCCGGTTCGTTTGTCCTCTCAGCCCCAGGTTTCCACGATCGGCGTCCGACTGAGAGGAGACCCGAGTGGCGGGGGCCATCCTAGCATGGGTCTGAAAACGATTTGACATGTCCATTCATAGAGCAGTTTCTGGCTGGGATACAACCAGGGTCGCCAGTCCTGGAGGTTGCTATTTGCCCATAGCTGGGGATCAGGTTGGCAATCAGTCAGAGCATGTCCACACACCGGTGGGTCGTGACTGAAAGCCCAAGGGGCCTGATCTCCTCCTCGCCCTGAGTAGCTCTAGCCAGCCGAACTGTTACCACCTCCGGGTGAGCTAAATTATAGCTGCATACGTATACGGTAAGGTTGTCTTGAATTGATTGCTTGGACTAAGACTTTGTTTGTAGGTTCACTGTGTGTCAGTCTACTATGGTAGCTCGAAAGAAAAAAGAGGGGGGTAAGAATATCATAGCTCTGAACCATAATGGCTGTCGCTAATCACTGGGTCTCTGCCTTTTGCGTTTGTATATATGGCTCACTCAGTGAACGAATGAATATGCATCATATAAACATATACTTGTGTACGTATATATTGTTTTGTGTTGTAGAATGTGCATTTGCTGAATACATACGACATACACTTATGTGAATGTGTGCATCAGTTCATGCTTGCGTAACGTTGTGAATGAACGCTGCTAAGTCATGGTCGTTGCCAGGCGCGTAGCCGGGGGGGGGGGGCGAACGGGGCCTGCCCCCCCCCCGAAATCTAAGTCAAAAGATATATTTTAATGAGTAGCAGCAGCGTGAATAAATATTTCGAAAAATTTTCGCCTGCGGCGCTACTTTTTAATGAAAACATCACAAAAATCACTAGATTTTGCATGAAATTTTCCTCCAACGGTTCAGTTGCGGTAGATATTTCAGAGCAATTTGGATTGCCTCCTTCCGAAATCTTTTTCTGGCTACGCTCTGGGCTTATTCTAGGGAATTTTTCTTGGGGGGCCTCGGGGGCGAATCATTTGGGGGGGGCGAAAATTTTTCTAAAATCATGCTAAAAATTGAGCTGTTTTTATAGTAATCGCCAAAAGTAAGCGGAGTTAGTGCTTAAATAGGCAAAAACTCTACTAAAAATCTCCGGCGAAGCCAGAAAATGTTCGAAAATTTGGCCTTCTGAGCGAATTTTCAGGGCAAAAGTTGGTACCAAAAGGGACCACTTTTCTTTTGGGAGGGCGATTTGAGGGGGGAAAGGGTGTTTATGGGGAGGACTCCCAGTAGAACAAGCCCAGACGCTAGTGGTTGTTGCTGCATATAATTACGTAAATATTACCATTGTTATACGACGACTTGACTCTATATATACCAGTGCGTTAGTTTACAGTGAGGAGGAAAAGGCAGGATGAGATCAGTGTCTGTGCTGTGGTTTTGCCAGCGTTCTCAGCTCAGTCTAAATTAATTCATTGACGTCACTACTCTCTCTTTTGCTTCCTCTCTTTCCCTTTTCCCATTCTGTTTCTGCATCCTCACACTCTCTTTCCTTGTCTATTCAGAGTTTCGGTTAAGCCAGTCTCTCCCTCCAGACTAACAAACACTTCACTCACACACACACGCGCGCGCGCACGTACACGCATATATATACATATGTATCCATGTATACATACATACATACATAAATTACGTACGTGTACATCTTGTATGTGTGTGTCCTGAACCAACGAAATCAAGACGACTGTGCTCGTGCTGTGCTGGTTCCATTTTTGGATCATAGCTCTGGCTGTTGCTAAAAATAAGTATATGGGGAGGATAAATGTTTGGCTTAGCTATTCCTTCCCTCGTCTACAATTTCTGAAGCAGTTTCTATTATTAGCTATAAAATTATCTGGCTAAATGACTGACTTTTATATCTGCTTACGTGATAAAAGTCGTTCAGGCAGTGGTCTGGATTTGTATGGTAAAAAATTGTGACGTATGTATGTACGTACTGTGCTCTTTGACGTACAATCATATAAAAGCAGACTAGGCTTTCCTTTAAACATAAAGTCGCCGTGTTTATAAATGAATAAATATGTTACATATAACTGTATAAATGTGCAAGTTTAGCATATGCCGACTGACCTCTGATCTTGGCTCGGTTGACCAGGACATGTCAGTACCCCCTCAGTGGGATGACCACACCGGTACACTCCACTAGGTGTAAATGTTTAGCCTTCTGTGCTGACTTCAATGGTTTGTCCAGCTTGCTGGCACATAAAAGTGTGGGGGTGAATCTCTGAATTAAAGCTTCCTACATCCAATGTGGATAACCCCGACGCCTTCGGAGTTATCGGCCTTGGTTGTCTCTGTGGAGGCCTCGCAACAGCTCACCATCTATCGGGCGGGAAGTGAGTTATACCTACCTACCTACCTTTAAATAGTGGAATAGAATATTTATATATGTTGCTGGGCTTATTCTAGTGGGGGGGCCCCATAAACACCCTTCCCCCCCCAAATCGTTCGTCCCCCCCAAAAAAGTGGGTGCCCCTTTTGGTACCAACTTTTGCCCTGAAAAAATCGCTCAGAAGGCCAAATCTTCAAAAATTTTCCGGCGTCGTCGGAGATTTTTAGTCGATTTTTACCTATTTAAGCGCTATTTTTGCACCAAAAACGAACTTTTTTGGCGATTACTATAAAATAGCGCTATTTTTAGCATGTTTTTAGAAAGATTTTGGCCCCCCCCTAAGAATGACTCGCCCCCGAGGGCCCCCCAAAGAGCCCCTCCCCAAGAAAAATTCCCTAGAATAAGCCCAGTGTTGTGACTTGTGAGTTTGGAGATGCGTCGACGTGGAGCGGAACATGAACTTTAGGAGAGATGCAGAACTTTTACCGAAAAGATTGTGATAGTTGCATTGCAACAGTGCAACTATTTTTTAGGATGCACTCAAGAAATGACTTTTAGTCAAAAATAGACTGATTGGACTAATTGGAAAAACTAAACAAGTATATAACCCCTAAAAGGGGAATAATCCCGCCTATTTTTCCTGTGTTATTTTTATTAATAGCGAGAGTATAATGTAAGAACATGCCACTAGGAAGTATCCTCTGCTCCCTAGCGGCTGTCCCGCCTCTCCCGCAAATTAGACCTATCGCTGTATGCACCGCATGGTTTTTCGAGCATATAAGCATAGAGAGAGTGAGCTACCTCCGTTTCTACCAGGTACTGATTTGCGGTGGAGGTCACTAGGGTCTTATTTGCAGGAGTGTCAACCGTTAGTATTAGACTTCAGTCAGTCTTTTTAGGGTTTTGAAAGTGGTGATGATGATGGTGATGATAGTTTAATGAATGAATTTCTTCCTCTTTCTCATTAATGAATGCAGCATCGTAGAAATTTTTCAACAAACTTTTTAAGAATGACAGCTAATTCTGACAGCTTACTTTACAACTCCCTTTAAACAGCCTTATTTATTTATACTCATATATGTGCATACCATATTTCAGAATCCATACGTATTCCAGGATTTATGCACCGTATCTAGCTTCTAAGCTATACAATGACAGCATATACTTTATGTAGCTGTGTACTTCTGCTTATTCTAAAATTAGTTTATCTTTTGTAGAGTAATCCAGTCACTGCCTTTGCCTTCTCAGCATTTTTTGGTTCTGCTGTTTGGAACATTTCGACTGATAGCAGACGCCGCAGAAACGCTGGGCACCAAAATGTCCGCCGAGGCTATTGCTATATCGGTTGCTCCATCACTGTTCCATACATGCGTTGACGGACAGCGTGTAAGTGACATGAGATGTGATTTATACTTAGGTCATAATCGGTCGACTCGGTCATATCATAAATTCCGTGCATAGTTATGTCTGTATTTACGTAATCTGAGGCTACGGCATGTTTGAATACACTATATATCTGGCTTTTTCTAGGCAAAAATTTCTAGGGGGGGAAGTCTGGGGGGTCCCCCCCTGGTCTGGGGTGGGGGCTCGGATTTCTGGGTGGGGGAAGAAAAATTTTTCAAAAAATGTCTAAAAATAGCTATTTTTTGCTGCTGAGCTAAAAAATTAACTATTTTTAACTTAAATTTAAGCTTAAAATAGCTAGAAAATGCTTAAAAATGGGTAAAAATCCGGCGAAGCGGAAAAATGTTTCAAAATTTACCCTCAAAACCCTATTTTTCCGGGAATGTTAGAGTTCTGGGGGAGAAGGCCCGAATCCTGGGAGGGCCCAAGTCTACGAATTTCTGGGGGCCCCACCCCCCCCCCCCCCTGTAGGAAAAAGCCAGTATATGTAAGCGCATATGCATTTTTCGGGTCGTAGGTGTTGCAGTAAGATTTCGTTCTTTGAATTCTATCAATGTAATTGTGGTAGCAGCCATAATAATATATAGCGATTCTCAGCGATTACTAATGCCAGTTTTTTAAATTCTCGATGTTTAAAGCTGCTGTAGTCCTGCCTCGAAGTTTGAAAGGAGATATTTAATCCACAATTTTTTATGTTTTAGGTTCGTGAGAGTGATTTGCCTCGCTTTCACAAGGCCTCAGCCATTGTTCGCCTCTTGATAGAAAGCTTTGGCCTGCTGGATCTCATGCCTCGAGAAAACTATGAATACTATGCCAGAATTACTGGACGAGCGCTCAAGGTCACAGAGTCTGGCGCTCTTGCCTTTCAGTATCCACCTGATCTTCTATCTCATGCCGAAAGAGTTCGTAAGTATTACATTACTTTTGTAACACTTTATGCTGTGCTGCTGCAAAACCATCGGACTCAATTTATGATTTCCTATGCATTCAGCAGCTTTACGTACGTATATACATTTAGAAATGAGCCAGTCTCAATTTTTACTATATAGTATGTGAACACAGCCGTCGAGGTTTTTCTTGAAGTTTTTCCTAAAATACGCAAAGATTAATATCTTAACTATATAATTGTAGTGATTTATTTCAAGAAAACTGTTTATTTTACATAGACAAGCTGTGTGTTTGCTAAGATTCGTTAAGTAATGCATTAGTTCAAAAGTATATATTTTTGTTTCCTTCATTATCTCTTTGAATTCTATATTGATATTTTATTTTGGATAGTTTGCCTTTTAAAAATACAGAAGGCGATAAAGGAGCATTTGGTGTGCACTGAAGCTTTATTTTGCAGTTTGACAGACTCAATTTTCCACTCCAAGACAGTGCTTTGAAACTTTTAAATTTAGAAAGTTTAGTTTTTGAACGACAAAATTAATTGTTTACGTGCCAAGCTATCATGAAAGTGCCCAGGAGATGCTCTTTGCATTGCGGCATGTGAAACACGGGCTGGATTGGAACGAAAGTATTGCTTTAGTCTCTCACTCTTGCTGAGTTGAAATTTGCTTGCTCTGATCAACATATACGTATGGTATACATTAAGGGGCTTGCGTGTGCTGCATGCATTTTATGTTGACCGCTACGCTGACTGTTTAGTTTTGTGTCTTAGTTAGCTTGAAGTCCCGATTTTTCAAACTGTGGCATCGTTTGCTAACACATATAGCCCTGAATTTGGCCCTCTCCCCTTTTCCCTGGCGCAGCCGACATCTTCTTTCCAACCCTATCCGTGTTGCATGCTTGCTGGCCGCTAAGCTAAAGGCGATCTCATGGTTCTAGTGCTGTCTGATGAAGGGTGCGCTAGCTATTTGTCAATAATCAGAGTGAGCCTGACCACTTGTGGGTCCAGTAGAACCGTGTCTTCGCCTTTAGACTTAATGCTCTTTGGCAAACAAAATCATTCTGTTTAGTCGTCTGCAAATTTAAAATTTAAACCAAAACACACTCATACTCAAACTCTTAACACAACATCATCAGATCTGTCAGTTAATCGCTAAAGGCTCTTGAGTTTGAGTGCTTTGTTTGATGTTGTTTTCAGCGGACGATGCCTTGGCCTTAACTGGTACGGATCTGGCCGCCATAAAGCATGATCTGAGTCTAGACTCAAAACGCCTCTCAGTACGACTAAGACAGAAGGGCTGGCGTCTCCCTGAGCCTCCCACGTCGCCTCGTGCTACGACCAGCTCCGGCGCTGCCAACGGAGATGAGCCAGGCGGAGGGCTGTTTGTCCTTCGGTCCTGCAGCTCTCCGGTGCCTGTCTCTGTGGCCTGTCGGTTGGAGATGGGCGCCACCAGTGGGGGAGCAGGTAGCGGTCTACCTGGGGACAGTCGTCTACTGCTGGCCGTTCCTCGCAAGGCCGAGCCAGAGGACACTTCCGGTGATTCTATGTCTATTGATGAGTTGGACATTTTTCAGGGCAGTTCGGGTCAGGGCGGTCGGCCCGGTCACATGGATGATGTCATATCGGTGGAGTATGTGCGGCCTTGGACTTGTCACTTTTAAGCCTGACTTATTGTGATTTGCGTGTACCATCCCGCCCTCTTTGCATTTCTGTACATGGTTTGGCATTACATATTGATGCTCCGGTTTCGGCCCCTCCCCAACCTTTTCTCCCGCCGCGTTCCTTGCTTTGCCTCTGTGCACCAGCTTTAGTCATTTTGCCGTCACAGCGCAATCGAACGGAACACCTCAAACCTTATTTCCCAGCTGTATATCTTTCCCGTTTTACTTTGATAAACTGACTTTACCTGCTTGCTTGATTTGTGTCTAATACTTTGTTTTAATTGGAAACGCTTGCTTTATATTTTTGTTTTTAACTTTGTTGTTTTTAGAGTGCCGGTATCATTAACTGTTATTTTTGTTTGTTGTATAAGTTGGTATGTTTGTGAATGACAGTCTGTGTTTGGTTAGTTTGCTTTTTTCTAAAGTTACGTATCCATTTGCTTGGACTTTTTCTAGGCAAGAACTGGAAGTGGGAGTGTGGTTTCCGAACCATTGGGAGAGATCAAGAGTGGAGGATTTGAAGTTGCTTAAAATCGCCAAAAACGTACAACTATCTTGCTTTCTACATAAACTGCTTTAACTAAACTAAAAATTCTCAGTAACTCGGTTTGTGTTGACTACCAATGTTAACAATTGTATGTATACATAGGTCAAAAGATCTAACTGTTCAGGCAATTTTTATGAGGGCTCACCTAAAAGGAAGGAAGTATAAATTTTAAAAACGTTTTTGTAAATTTGGAGCCTGTATCAAGATTTAGAGGCGGTTCCTCGAATGGGTAAGAGAGGCCGTCGAATGGGGGCGCCCCACACTCCTACTAAAGATAAACCGGGGATTCCGGCTTTTAGCTAGGTGAAGAAGTTAGCCCAAGACGCGGGGTTGTGCCGTGTGGGGGAACGCAATAAATGTAGCAGATCTCCTTAATAGAAAATGTCTGCCGTCGGTTTTATACCTGAGTGCAGTTAGCAGCCAACTTCTGCACACACCAAGTTAAACTTTGCAGTGCTGGGTCTTTTTTCTGGGCTTATTCTAGTGGGTGGCCCCCATAAACACCCTTCCCCCGAAAAGTCGTCCCCCCAAAAAACATCCCCCCCAAAAAAAGTGGGTGCCCCTTTTGGAACCAACTTTTGCGCTGAAAAAGGCCAAATCTTTAAAAATTTTCCGGCCAAGTTGGAGATTTTTAGTCGATTTTTGCCTACTTGCACTGAATACTCTTATTTTGGCGATTACTCTAAAAATAGCATCCCCCCCAGGCCCCAAGAATCCCCGAGGGACCCCCCCAAAAGAGCCCCCAAGACAAATTCGCTGGAACAAGCCCAGTTTTTAGCGTGCGGATAGTGCTCGAAGAGTGCTATTTAGTGCTTATAGTGCTAGCCTCTAAACCCTTTCTATTGTTCTGTGTAATCGCAGGCCTCATACTCTTCCTACTTTTCCTACTTTTTTCCTACTTTTTCTTCATTCCTACTTTTTTCCTACTTTTTGCTGAAAATTCCTACTTTTTCCTACTTTTTTACGAACAGACAGAAAAAATTTCAAAGTGTCTAAAACGCTACTTTAAATCACTGCATTTCAAAAAAATTTTTGCGCCTTCGGCGGTATTATATTCTTACGCCTACTTTTGTAAGGGTGGACTAGGCAATCGCATTTTTTTGTTTATGGGAACGGCTAATGCCTAAAGTCTGACCAAAAATGTAGCAAGCAAAATTGTTTTCTTTATATCTCACAAACGCTTAAGCTATCATAAATTATATATACATTTTCTTAACCGGCATGATGAAATTTTTCTTTTCGTGAACAATCTTTTGAAATTTCCCGTGCGATTTTAAAGAGTGCCGTTTTTATAGGTCCAGAAAGATTGGTACACGCTACTGCCTCGATTTTTTTCAGGAAAATTTACCCGTTGTCCGAAAGTCCTACACAGCAAATTGGCCTAATCTTAGAAAATTTGAAAAATCCTTAGGTTTTTGGGCAATTTTTTGGTGTCAACTTCGGACCCTTGCCACACGAACGCTCAATCGACAGAAACGGTAATTTGTATTATGATCTTAAGGTGCTGGTTTCCTTTCGGGTATTTTTGACACATCGGCTTTAATCCTTTACGTAAATAGCTAAAACTTACGAACTAACCTATTTCCGTGCTCTTTAACATTCTGGGACCAGTCCCGTACTTTTAGGCCAAAAGATAAGAAAGGTCTGGTTTTTGGCCTGACGCTCCCAGCAGGTGGACCAAACATGGGATTGGTTGTTATGGCTGGAAAGAGGACACGAAAATGAATATTTTTGCTTTTACAACCTTTGAGCTATCTCCAGTGGTTAAGTCAGTAAAAGAAAAAACTGTTTTTAGGGTCAAAAATGGCCATTTTCGACGAAATCAGTTTTTTCAAAATTACTGCCACATCTTAAGGACAAACTTGGCTTATTTATACTCAATCGATACAGCGTCCGAATGCGCATTTTATGAATGCCTATTAGACGGAAGTTATTGTTTTAAGCTTGAGATTTGGCCAAAAAACCATTTTGGCAAAACTGCTATTATTTTGTTTCGAACATCGGTTTCTCAAAAACTGCTCGACGGATTCCGGAGATGTTTGGCGGAAGTATAATTCGTATACTTCTGCGGAGGGACGTTTTTCTTGGTTTGGGCTAAAACGTATCGAGTAGTAAGAAAACTCAATGCGAAGTTGCGAAATTTCGTTCTACCGTGCTTTTGGCCTATTTTCTCGACCGTTAAGACCTGCTGAGCCAAATCCAAAAAACGTCCCTCGGCCCATATGTCCTTCATATAGTGGCACATAAAGAACTTTTGGACGATTCTTCAGTTTTGAGAAATCGATGTTCAAAAATGTTTTGTCTATGTCCTGTTAGATGTCTGTTAAATTTGTTAGTTTTTTGCCAGTTTTGTAAGCCCATGTGAATGTCCAGATAATAAGCTTTAGAACGATGTATAAAGCTCTTTCCAACTCCCAAAATTGCGTCAGTTATAGCGTTTCAAAAACCATCAAAACCAACCAATATTCATTAAAGCACTGCACAAAAGGATACCACCACCTTAAAGTACAAGACTCGAACTTTCATTTGCACTGGATTTTGTATCTCTACCATGTGTCAGTCTAGCAGGGTGAGTCATTGTTTTCCCCCACTTTGCCGGTGATGTTTATTACCCCCCTCCCCTCCTGACTATGTATATATATTGTCCATATTTGTATTCCTATGGGACATGTTATGCTCAAAGGAGAGCTCTCTGCGGTATCTCTGAGCAGTAACAAAAATGGGAAATTTTGAAAATCGCAACCAGATTGTTTTGAATTCCGATTTTTCTCAACTCATGCAAGCAATTAGAAAACAGCTTTACACACTTTGGGACAATTGCTTGAGAGTTTTGGGAAAACTCAGTTGACAAAACAGGTGAAAATGGCTAAATCTAGCTTACAAAAGTGCATTTAGGCAAAATTTCTTCCTCAAGAGAAGGGGCGCACCCAAGATTTTGAAAAGGGAGGGATCGAGCCTGAAAAAATTTCACCCCCAAGCAGATGAAAAATTTGTAAAATTGTGAAAAAAATCCGATCTGTAAGCGTAATTTGAATAAAAAGTCAAGAAGTTTTTCGACACAATGAAAAAATAAACAATGCAAACTTTTGAAAGATTTTTGAATAAAAATTTGAGGAGTTTTTACGACATGAAAACAATCCACAATAGAAAATTTTAAAAAGATTTTAATTAAAGTAATCTGTATATAATCTGTAACGGGAACCTTTAAAAAGATTAGAAATACGAACACTTACTTTGGTACTTGATCAAAATTGTACTTATAGGTTACTAATACCGACCAAATAAGCGCAAAAACATTTTAAAATTGAATTCAGACACAAAATGCTCTGCGGGCGGGAAAATTTAAAAATTCAGATAACGGGCGCAAAAATCTTTAAAAATTAAAATAGAAATGTGCCGCAGGTGCAAAGGTAAAAGATTGAACTAAAACTTTCAAAGGGCAAGAAAACTTTCAAAAACTGAGATAGAAAACTCTACTGACGACCTATTTTTAGTTTTTTTGCATTGAAAATAGTTCATTTTTAAGGTTTGAAGATGGATCTAAGTGCAAAGACGAAATTTTTTCAACTAATGGACGGCTCCACCCCCAGCCCCACCCCCGGTAGAAGAATATATATTTCTCTTGGGGGACAGTGTCACGAAAAATGTCATGAAACCCTGTATATATACGCTAGTGCCTCTTTAAAGTACTTTATTTCCTACTTCTTTTTTACGTTTAGATACTACCTCCAATTNGTCTGCGAAAATTCCTACTTTTTTCTTAAAATTCCTACTTTTATTCCTACTTTTTCCTAATTTTTTACAAAATATTCCTACATTTTTTCCTACTTTTTTAACTTTGGGTAGTATGACGCCTGTAATCGTTCAAAGTTTTGGGTCCGAAACTTTACTGAAACTTTAAATGACTCTAGAGAACGATAGAGAGGGTTTAGAGCCTACCACTGTCATCACCAAATAGCATTACCCTACACTAACCGTACACCAAAAATTAGACTCATCACTTTGAAATTTAATTTGGTTGTTGCAGAAAGGTGGGTGCCAACTGCACCGAGCTCGGTTTCATTAAGCAAAGCAACGCGATGAGATTGAAAAGTTGGTGACAGTTTTTTCAGTAATTTACTTTCCTTATGGTTATTGTCGGTCAATACTGGTTCTTGAAGTTCTGTTTCAGTGACAATACAATTATTTGAAATCGTCGAAAGTCTGTGGAACTGAAACTGTGACTATTGAAATCCGAAAGCTTGATACTACTAGTAGATTAGTTTTTTGATAAATTACACGAGCTTTTGTTTTTCTTCTTATACAAATTTTTGTGTCGCAAAAAATCACCCAGTATTTCTGGCTTTTTTGGGGTTTTGAAAGTAGGAGTGGGGGCAAAGTCCCCCTAGGGAGGGGGAAGTGGGGGGGGGGGCTTCCGAAAAGTGGGGGTGGGCGAGCCAAAGGTAAAAATATACCGAAATTTTTAGCGAAAAATTAGCATTTTTAAGGCAAAAAACGCAGAAAAATCACTGTTTTTAAGCTTAAAATGAGCTTATAAGTCCATAAATTAGCTAAAAATTGAGAAAATTTTTGGAAACTACAGGTTTCGGGGGGATTGGGGGAATTCACTCGGGGGTGAATTTCGGAGGCGGGCTCTTCTGTAAGAAAAAGTCGGTAATCCCCCGCAGATTTGATAAAAATTGGATTAAAGTTCAGTTCATTCCATCGATTTGACATCGGATTCGAAGTGGCGAAGTGTAGACTGGTTGCACTGTACTAATTGAAAGAAGTCTTTCGTGAACATTAGTGTATTTTGTGAACTCATTTTGGTCTTCAAATTCTGTGTTTATTTTGTTTCTGGTAGGGATACACGATAATAAACGAAAGAAAGAACGATGTCACTGCAGCACCTCCGACCCGAAAAATTCGGGCCTGAGGTGAAGATCGAACCCACAACCTTTGGCTAACCAGGCCAACCCTCTACCGATTGAGCCACCCAGGCACAATCGAACCAAGCTTAAGGGGGGGGGTCCATTTTTGGCCGATTTTGCTCATTTTCACATATTTTGTTGTCCGATTGGTATATTTTAACGAGTTTTTGAAATGAAGGTCGGATCTCTTACGGTAAGCGAGTAATTTCACCTCAAAGTTGATGTCAGTATGTGTTAAACATAGGAAACGGAAAAAGTGGTGATTTTTTCCGTGCGCCAGAGAAATCTTGCCAACGACAAAATGGAGCACTTCAACGTCCATCCTATATCATATATACGATTTCGAAGGGTGATTTGTAGGAAGCGGAATTTTAATTTAGGCCTTCAAAAATTTTTAATTAATTCTTTAAGTTTGCGAACAGCCAAATTTGACTGTTTTGCAATGTTAAAATTGGGGGTCAGCAAGTTTGATGAAATATTCTGAAAGCTGTAAGCCCTAATTAAAAATTCTACTTCCTACAAATCACAGCTTATGACAAGACATTTCGAACGATACCAATTGATCCTGGTTACCTCTGTCCGATTTCGAGATTTCTCTGGCGCAGAAATCTCAATTTTTAGCAAAATGTAGGAAATTCCCGTTTTTTGGCAAATAACCTAGAGCTATGGCAACACAGACCTATAAAATATTAGACTATCTATTTGCGCACGATTATTGATGACTTTAGGTCAAGTTTGGGCACAAATGGTGCAGGTTAGTGCATCCAGTTGGTCGCTAGGGTCAAATATGGGGGTCTGACAACCATAATTTCAAAAATAGCGATTTTTCAAATTTTTCGAAATACATTAAATTTAATATCAATCGAAAGCTCTCATTGTCGGGAACATTTTTCCTTCTTGGACCGTTGCCCGCAAATGCACCAAATTCAAGTTATCGGCCGTTAAATGATTTTCGTGGTCAAGGCTTTCCAGCGTCGGTGCTACTTATTAAAATCAATAAATAAAGTCATAAAGAAACGTTTTTCCATTAAAAGCTACCCTAAGTTCTTTGTTTGCATCAGATATCAAACATACAACCGAATATAGCTCCATTCTCAAGGAAGTACTGGTGTAACGCGCCTTTATTTGCTGTGGCACCGCCGTTTTCACCTGTTTTCAAATTGCTTGCAATTAATAGCCGGTTACTCGGTAAGTACTGAACGAAACTACTCGAAATTGAAACTCAATATGCAGGACATATGTGACAAAGTTTTGTGTGAAAATGAGCAAAATCCGTGACCATAAAATTTTTCATGGTGGACCACCCCCCCTTAAGTTTTGAATTTGTTCCCAAACTGCCGTGACACGTTTTTGGATAGGCATATAGCATAGACGGATGCCCGGCTTATTTTTACTTGGGAGCGGGGTGGGTGCCCCCTCCCAACTCGGCAACCTAAAAATTTGAATTTTTAGGAAATGTTCGAAAACTTGATTTCTACTTATATACCAGTTTTGAGATAATGAAAATCTGGCCCAACCCCGGTAGTTGCATTTCTAGTGCCTGGTATTTTGTGTTAATTTAATGTTAATATGTGCTTTTTTAAAGATTCGTTGCAATGCTTTATTTTATGTTTTATCATACAATGAGCTAAACAGTATGCCTATTTGGTTTTCAAGCATTATACGTATTTAGCTAGAAATGTGCAGTAGGCTGAAACTACGCAGTGGTTTTTCAGCATGCAGATATTAATTCTTTATTGTTCTAAACAAATTTAGTGCAGCATTATTGTAGCATGAATTACTCATTCTTACATTACAATGTTAGCTGAATTCTTAAACTAGGGCAGTTTCCACCAGTTTTGAATCCTCGTTTTACAACACTTTTTAGTTCTACTGCATTTTACTTTGTGCACTAATACAATTTTAAATGTTCGGTTGGCCTTTTACGTATACATGTTTAAGGACAGGAGATGCTGAAAATTATGAGGATAAGTAAAAAGTGGTGTCAGGAATAGGAGAACATATATTACAAGCATAGTCTGTCCTTTTGTAGATTGTTACAATTTTTACTACATTAAAATTATAGCGGTATGATGATCAATGTTTTTGTGGTGGCCTTTAGAGTTTTCCTTGCCGTAATTATGGTTAGATAGATTGCTGTTTTCATGTTTTCCCAAAGAATTGCGGATACGTACGTATATCTTCTGAATTGAACTGAAGGGGTCTTTCCCATTGGCCCCCTCCACGTGCTCAAAAGTTTAAAGTTTGACCAATCGAGCTAACATTTGGTATGGATATGTTTTCGATCACACTGAGTTCGACTATCACAAAACGTTTTGATTTCGCAAAATCTGAATTTTTCATTAGCGTTCATTGGAACCGAAAATTTTGTTACCTTGATTTTGCTGAGAAGTTGTATATATTCGGGGTTTTCTTGTTCACAGAATACGAATCTGAAGTCAATTTTTCGATTCAGCTTGCCATAAACTTAGAATAAGCTTCGAATGAATCCGAATCGAAAAACGGATCTCAGTCGCGTACTGCGACCAAGAAAACCCCTGTATGTACAAGTTTTCAGCAGAATCAAGGCCAAGACATTTCTTGGTTCCATAGACTCTTCTTAGGAATCATCGGAAAAATCTAATTTCGGGAAATAGAGAAATTTTGTGGTATTTGAGCTCTGCGTGGACGAAACACTCATACCGAATTTAAGCTGGAGTCGCAAACGTTTTAGTTCTTTGGGGGTGGGGGGGTAAAGGAAAACATCCAACTGAATTTCAGTTCACTTAGAAAATTTTAGGAAGTCAATATAGAAACACTCAATCGTCAACATTGGGAACAGTCGTGATCAGATTTAATGTTAGGAATATGCATTTACACGGTGTATTTCGGTTCAGTATCTTTTGTGATCTCTATCTGTGCTTTCACTTGTTTTTCCTCGTGCACACAAAGATATTGTTTTTGAGCCTTCTTTGAATTGGAAGTCTGTCTAATGTTACGTATATATATATATATGTGCTGTTATTTTGTGCACTTGTACTGCAGCTGCAACCAAATGCAATCAAAAGTTTTAACGCCATTATACACCACATCGATTTGCAGCATGCTTTATATCTTCTAGACTTTTCCGCATTCGAAAAACAACTATTAACTATTGGAAAAAATTCGAAAAAGAACTTACCACGTTACGCGATTTATTTTGGCTAAATGTTTTTTCTTAAACATTGGGCATTTGTTTATGCGCAGTGAAAAGTGAAAATGTGTATCAGCGGTTTTTCAAAGGCTTTAATACGTACGTATATATGTTCGCAGTTAAGTTTCCAATAAAAACCAAAAGTCCAAAAGGACACTTACCCTGCCGTGGGCAGCTATTCGAATTGAAACTGGAAATCATGGAGTAAACATAGTTAGCGGGGTCTGCCCACATATTCGATTTTTTTCTACTTGACTGTGTTTATTTTTACGCCGTTTTCGTTTATATTAGTGATGGGCACTAGATATTTTTCATATCTGGATATTCGTTTTCAAAGTTGAAATTCCAATTTTGCTGTGGGATAGCTACTGAATTGCAATTACCAAACCTGCAGTCTACATTTGAAAATAGTTTCAAGGAAATTTTTGTAAAATATTTTTTAAGATTTCTAATGTTTTGACTAAAATTTGTCTGAAGTGTAAATATCCGATATATATATATCCGATGTAAATATGATATCCGGTGCGCATCACTAATTTAACTTTCTATTATACTTTGCAGCTGTCACGTTTATACGTATGGTTACAGTATATACTCGTTTCATATTTTGTGGTTATCATTGGTAAGGAATCAAAGTAAAATTTGTTGGTTTAATACGTTCCGTAGTTTTACACGACTGCTTCCTCAATGATTTCACTTCTTTGGCTGGGATACGCGATACTTTCAACTGACTGTGAAATCGTTAACCGTTGAAACAGAGGTTGTGAGAAGATAGATGAGATGACCTGCCGCGGTCCGGTTGATTGCAAATACTTAGATCAGTTGAGTAATATATTTTCGATCATATGATCAGTCACCAAAAACGATGGTATTTCTCGAAAAATTAAAGCCAGATCTCCCAGGTACTAGGGCCATTTCGAGCCAGACGTTGCAGTAATAAGCAGAACACCTTCGCTACATGTTACATCACTTTAGTCTGTTCGATCGATAATTCGATTTTCCTTAAATTGTTCATTTTTAGCCGACATCCTGGCATTTTTGGCGATTTGTGTTTACGCATGCAAAATACGCCATAAATACTACTTTTAGGCCCTTTTTCGCCAAATACATCCTCCTCAAAAAGTTTTCTCCGCCCTCCGGGCCAGGAAAGGGGTCTTTGTGGTTCCTCTCCTCTAAAAAATCCTAAAGGTACCTGGATAGCGCCCCTGGGCAAGTTCAAAGTGGAGGGTGGAAATCTGCTGTTTCACAACTAGAAATGAAAAATCGATATATATATATATATATATATATATATATATATATATATATATATATATATATATATATATATATATATATATATATATATATATATATATATAATATGTCTCTGATTACGGTTCCTGCATGTCTGATTATCCGGTAATTGAGTAATGACTTTTCAAAATGCAATTCAAGCTGAGCTGAAATGAGCCTAATTTGGCAGCTTGTCCCTAAATTTAGTTATTTTTCCACATGTTACAAAATAACTTTATTTTCTAAACAAAACAAATGGAAAAGAAAAATGCAAAGAAAGCAAAAGAGTTATTGCTTAGTATATATATATTTATCTAATAGCATTGACGATAATTTTGTTCACCATTACAATCACATAACCCAAAAATTACTATCTACGACAGCTTTCTTAAGAGATCGGTACATTCGTTACTATATATTCGCTAAGCTGACAGTGCTTTAATAATACAGTTTGGAACTTTACCTGGTATATATATACATACAATCTATATGTTTACATGCGATCTACTACAGCTGCGAAGCAAAGCTTTCGAGCTCGAGCAAATAGAAGTTATATCAGAGCATCGTTTTTTAATTAATTTTTATTCGGTAGTATTTGGCAGAGAAACTGAGTAGGCTTCTGTATGTCTTTGAGTGAGGCTAAAATTGGGTTCATTCGCTTGATTAAGGTCATCTAAGCTGATGTCTAATAGACAGACGCATCTGCTAATGTCAGCTTGATATGTAGGAAAGGCTAGGGGGAAAACTTGGCATTCACTTAAATCATTCAGTCCGTTAGTGTGATGGTCTTGATTTGTTACCTTCAGCCCATCGAAGAGTGAACTAACTGTCACTTTCCCTGTTCCCGAGAAGAACTCTCTCGCTTTCTATGCTTACAAATGTAGACTTAATGAATATGTGGTATATGTAGGGTATACGTACGTATATATAAATGTTAGGAGGTGAACTCGGCCCGGTATCCGCTCCGCGGGATGGTTCTGTTTTGATGAGATTTTTTCTCCTTCTTTGGCCTAGGATGCATCTAAACCTGACTGTGTTCATTGGAGGTGGTGTATTGGCAGGGGGAAAGAATTTTGTGGTGCTTAGTGGCAAATGAAAAGGCACAAGACTTGTCATCAGTTAATATAAAGAGCACATGTATATAACACTTTCCCAGTGAGAATAGTAGTAGCTATATAGGACGTATACTGTTTGCGGGGTCGTTTCAGATGCTTTTCTTTGGCAAATAAACCTAGCAGGTCGGGGATAGTTTCGTTCAGAAATTTGATAATTAGGTGCCTGAAGTGCAGGTGAAGTTTCAGTATTGGGTTGGCTTGAGTTAAGTATATAAGTTGTCGAGAAATTTTCATAAATTCGCAAACCCACCTGCTGTTATCTTAGCTACACCCACGTATATTGTAGGATGGTAGGTGGCCCGGGGCCCGTTGCATACTAAATAAATAAATAATAAACTATACTAAATAAATGTTATTTAGTATAGTAATAAATCATTAGTGATTAGTACAGCAGTATTATTGGTCAGAACTGTTGATAGGACCTCACAGGTTTTGGTGTTTTCGGATATATTTTGAGATAATGAAGTGGCTAATGTAAAAATGGCGAAGACTTTCAATAAGCTTCACTAACTCAGTTGTTTTTATCAGAGATATATATTAACGAAAACATGAATTTTTAAGACTGTTCTGCTGGCTGGATCTTTTCAGGATAACCCCCCCCCAGACCCAGATTCTGCAAAACTTGACCAAACGAGCTGAAATTTGGTATGGCGTGTTTTCGACCACGCTGAGTTCAAATATCATAAAATTTTTCCATTTCGCGAAATTAGATTTTTTCGATTCGTAAGGGGGGACCAAGGGGAACTGAAAAATTTTTTGTTTTCGGTTTTGCTGAATTGTTGTATTCAGAGGTTTCCGGGGTCGCAGAACACGAATCTGAAGTCCATTTTTTCGATTAAGCTTTCCGTCAATTCAGTATAAGTAAAGTAAGCTTATATTGAGCTAACGAAACGATCCAATAATCCTAGGCTATCCTTGCATTAGGCTCTAAATTGTGTTAGCTTAAATTTAGGAAGTATATACCCAAATGACTTTCGCAACTTACTGAAAGGTGGGATTAAGAATTCTCCAATTTCGATTATCCACTACTTTCAGGTTATTTGATGCAGAACATAATTTTTCCCTTTGCTAAAGTTTTCAAAGCATTTTCCAAACCTTTAAAAATCGATGGTCCTAACAAGGAAACCAGCCGATGCCTAAACATTTGCGTTTACCTATTTGCAGGTGCCTTCAGTCATCCGTCAGTGGCGGTTTCAGAATTAAATGGAAATGGAAAAGAAATGGGAGTAAGAACTTCAATTTTTTCTTTAAAAAATATGAAAATATAGAGATATTATTATTATTATTATTATTACTATTATTTATTTAATTGTTCTTATTGTTCTTTTCATGCTTTGCAGTTCTTTTATATTAGAGCTATTTTACTATTACTTGCATTTGATGTAGTTTATGTTTGCCCCTTTTTCAGACTACTGCCATATCACTTGAGGAATTGAAAAGCATTAATTTGGTAGCGGAGAGTACGCGATCTCTATCTCATCTTTGTGAGGTCCATGAACGGCAAACACAGCGGATGCTGACTCGTTCAGAATGGTAAATGGCGTAACTGTTGGAAGGTCTAAACGGCTAAAAATTGGTTTCTGGAAACGAAGTTTCTTATAAGATACAAGTCTGATTATTATATAAGATGAGCTTTTTGGTGTCACCGAACCGATGCTACGAAGCGATCATTGTTACATTCATTCAAACTTATGAAAACAACGAAAACTGAAGGGGATCTCGATTGCTGATCGGGACCTTTCATTACAATTTTATCTTGTTATTGCTGTTGAAAATTAAACTCAGCTGTATAAGTACGTATATAATATTTAAAATTTTTATAGAGAATTTAGAATAGAGTTTTCAGTTTTAGTTCAATTGGCATTCTTCTGGCGTATCTACTGATTTTATTTGGCACGCTTTCAGTGACTTCTCAATTTGTTCAATTATGAAGCTTGTGTTTGCACTGATCGCATAAACAAGCTTGGCCTGAAAATATTGCCATTTTTGTATTTTCAGGTTCCTCTCACCTCAAATTCCAGTTCGTATTGCTCTTAGTGATATCAACAAATCCTTAGACACAGCACTGCCAGCCCAAATCAAAGAAGTCGGGGTTACTCGACGACGCTCCTGGCGTAAGCACTATCAGCGTCCACGATCCTCCGCTAGTGATAGTGCATTTCAGGTATATAATAGATAACTGCTATGCAAGTAGTAATAATTACTACACAGAGGTTATAAAGTAGTTTCGTTGTGTTCTTCATCTTCTCGCCCAAGAGATGGGGGGGGGGTGAGTTTTTGTGAAAACTAACAGGAATCGCTGAAGATAGTTGCAGTTTTGTAAGCTAAAATTGCTAAAATTTCATATAACTAGTTCGAAAATTCTTGGAAAATTTCGGTGGTATAATTTAGCAATTTTTTCGGTTTATGAGGTTCCTCCAATGATTGGCGAGAGCACAGCTGCAGATGGAGCTCACCCTCCCCATCTGTAGAAGCAAAGCACTGAGCCAGGGTTTGAAGCAAACTGGAAAATATGTGTATACAAACAACTTAGCTACATTCTTCACACATTTTTATGATATTGAATAAAATAAATAATGGAAAAAGAAAAAAGTTGCAGAAGGTAAGTTCGCAGACTTCCCACTGCTAACTTCAACAACAACTCGAAACATAGTATGCGTGCATAAATCTGAGTGTCAGTAAAATTTGTTTATCTTTATTTCATTGAAGCTCACTATTTTTGTGTGGTGTGTAGTGTTGCAGTTGTATCTCCTTACAGGACTATGAGCTGCCATCTGGTGAATCAGGTGATCAACCAACGCCTCTGGTCGGACAGCCGCCAAAGTCCGGTCAACTCTTGCCTGGTCATCGCACTGCTCGATCCATGAGTCATCCGCGGGAGGTCAGCTCATCGGGCGGTCGCTGCAGTCCCGCCGGCTATCCACTTGTGCCATTGATTCAGCAGGAATTGGTTGCCACTCCTTCCTCAGGGACCCCTGTGACTCCTACCTATTCCATTTTTGAGTCGCACTCGCCTATGTCCTGGCGGAGTCGCTCGCCGCGCAGCATCCCGCCCTCACCGCGTCCGCCCAAAACGGAGGACAGTCTGGGAGCGGTCAGCAGCAGTGATGGAGAGCTGGAGCCGACCACTCGTGCCGGCGCCCTCTATTCAGCTGGCTGTGGTGGTGTGGTGGAGGAGTCCTCCATCACTCTCTCCATGGACGTGAGCTCTCTCTCCAGTGCGCCGCTTCCCTCCTCCCCCCTGTCACCTCCGGGAGGTGGGGGAGGTCGACTCCTGGAACCGGATCGCATCCAGGAGACGACGGAGGAGGAAGAGGAGGAGGAGGAGAATGATTCGAATGGTAATCGGGCTTCTGGTGGAATGCAATGCGTCTTTCACTTCTAGAACTGTTGTTCTTTTTTTCATAGATTTGTTACCTTATACTTTTGCTGTCTGTTATGTGCAATGTTGTACGCGTCTGTACTGTTGATTGTGAGTCTTGGGGTTTAATATTATCATAAGACAAAAGGTGACAGCAAGTACGATTAGTTATGTCCCAGTTGCCGTTGCTCAAGACAAAAATTGTCTTTGATTGTAAAATATGCAAAGATTTTTTCGGTTTATGTTTGTAGGTAACACCAATGGTAACACTTAGCGTTTCACAATGCTTTTTGTGAAGATAGTGTTGGGTCGTTGTTCGTTGTTTTTGTTATGGAAATTTGTGTTGTTGATGTTCGTTCGTTATGCTTGTTATCAGCTATTTAGGCTTCAGTTAAGTTTAAACATTGTTATCAAACACGTGACAGTCATATTCTTGTTCATACTTGCGTCCTGTGTCATGACTTGGTATTGCTTGGATGATGATAGTGATGATGATGATGATAATGAATGAAAAGTTGTGAAACTTGTTCAAACTGGCGCCATTTTTGCGTCAGAAAAGATTTAAATAGAATGTCTTAAATTTATGCTTGACGTGAATAATGGTTTTAATACTTTTTCAGCTGACCTTTTGCCACATTGAAAGTGTATAAAGAATTTAATACTGAATTCATTGGAATGGGTTGTATTGTAAGCGAGCTCTTAACAGTGTAAGGCTGAGTGAGACTGTTATCCATTTTTACTTTATTACTGTATACATACATAATATTAGTATATTTTAGTATTCTTATTAACTTTTCATATTCTTATGTTATATATCTGGTGGGTGGTTCTCAAGGTATGTATGTAAGCAATTTGTTCAGTGACGTTTCGAATGTGACTGTATTTTGTGGCAGTAAAGCAGCTATTTTATATAGGTGCACTAAGACTTGATTTGGTTTAGTGTTGTTCACCGGCCCAATTGTTTTGTAGGTAGGTCACAACAAGCTGGCCAATCTTTTGGCAGTTGTTGTACCGACCTCGCCGGTCGGGCACTCGCCAGCTACCTAAAATAAAATGTGTGATACTTGACACTTTTGAAGGCAATCGGTGGCTAGTTTGAGGGAACATGCCAATCGTTAGGGCTGTTGACGACCGGTGGTCAACGATCGGCCGATCTGTCGAGTAGGTGTGGACAGGGCCGGTGAATAACATTGCGTGGTATGGGCTAATAGTGTAGGTAGTTGTAGCTGTAAGCTGGGAGGTGAGTTTTGGGACCAAATAACGATTTTTTGATTTCGCGAAATATTTTGTGGTTCGCGCGTGTGTGAGCCACATTTAGGTGGGACTACCTCTGTTGGAAATCAGATGGACGTTTTTCGAGCTAGCTGTCCCCCGCCTCCCATTTAACAGATGATCCTCTCCCTATGTGCCTGTGCTTATTTAGACGTTCAGTATTGATGGATGCCGATGCGCCCTTATATAGCTTAAGCTGACGAGCCTCAAACCAACAAAAATCACAGAATGCATCAATAGTCAACGTTAATGTGACCAAGGGCCTTTTCATAAAATGATTAAACGGATTAACTTAAAACTTTAATCATTTTATGAATACGCTCACGGATTAAACGGATTAAAGTTTAATCCGTGACTTAAATGGACTAGTTTAATCCGTCGGCCAAAATCCTTTTCATAAAATACCGACGGATTAAACTTTAATCCGTGACGTATTCATAAAATCGGGACGGATTAAAAACTTCGCGGATTAAACTTTAATCCGCGGCCTTTTCATAAAATGATTGCGTTTAATCCGTTTAATCCGTCACTTAAAAAACAGTTCAAAAGCACAATAGTTTAATCCTTGTTATTTGCGGGGATTAAATGGATTAAACATCAACATAGTACTGATTCAGTTTGAAGACATCAAGTTTAAACCTTCATTGCTCATTCATTATTTGGAGTTAGGCAATTAGTTTTATATCAAAATGTAGCTTGACATTTCGTCTGTTTAATGGCTACAATGAAACATATTTTGGTTTTCTAGAATGTTTTTAGCTCGTTATAGAACGAGTATAACTTTTCAATTTTTTTGTCGACTGAAGTAATTTTTGGTGGGGCATCGATTTTATGACTCGATACTTCTATCAAATAGCTGAAGATTGTTCTTAATAGCTCTTCCTTTTAGAAAATCAAATATTAAAATGTTTGCACAACCCGAATACTGCATACTTTTCTCAACCTTCTCATGCAACAACTTTAGCTAGAAAGCAGCAAAATAAAAGCTGCAGCTACTGAAAGGGACTCGTAGGTGGTTATTTCCTCATGTGCTGTGTTTTTAAATGTCGTAATTTTCCCAATACTTAAAGTTGTAAAGAGATTAGTTTGAAGCTTATAACTAATATTGTATACATTCTACTACTATTTAAAAACTAGTTTAGTACAGCCAGTCTCTGTCCTTTGTGGTGGTATCGTTTTAATTAGTGATTTTCGAAACGCTGATAACTTTCGCAATTTTTGAGTTGGAAAGAGCTTTATATATACATAGTTTTAAAGCCTATAATCAGTACATTCACATCGGTTACCGAAACTATCAATATTCCCAAGAAATGAGGTACCGGCTAATTATTGACCAATTTCTGAACATCGATTTCTCGAAACGGTAGAATAGGCCAAAATTTCTTTTTGTGCCTTGATATGAAGGACATGTGGGACACTTCTTGAATTTGGCTCAACCAGATCTTAATGCTCCAGAAATTCCGGCAAATGTGCGGTGACATGAAATATCGCAACTCGGATTGAGTTTTTCTCGCAACTGGAGAAGGTTTAGCTCAAACCAAGAAACAGGTCCCTCCGCAATAGTGTTAATTTTCGATGTGCCGAAAATCACACGGATCCGCTTTTCAGAAATCGATGTTCAAAACAAAATAATCGCAGTTTCGCCAAAATGGTTTTTCGGTCATATCTGTAGCTTTATGCAACGAGCTCCAGCTATTAGGCATTGATAAAATGTGAAATTAATTGTGTATCGATTGAGCAAAAATAGACTACAATTGCTAGTAAGATTTAGCAGTAATTTTGGAAAAACTAATTTTCTCGAAGATGGCCATTTTTTGACCTCCAAATGCGAGACTGGTCCCAGCATCTTAAAGAGAAATAATGTATTTAGGAAGTTTCATCCGCTTTCATAGTGAATTAAAGCTTGTAAGATATAATTTACACAAAGCTATACCAGCACTTCAAACACCTATTTCTCAAAACTGCAGAAACATCGCAAATTTCTGTTTGTGTATATGTTACGTGCAATATTGAAAAGCGTGCAATTTTGAAATTGCACGATGTTTCCGTGCAATTTTGAAATTGCATGGTCTTATCGTGCAATTTTAAGATTGCACGGAAACTGCCGTGCAATTTTGAAATTGCATGGAGTTTCCGTGCAATTTGGAAATTGCACGGGCGTAACCGTGCAATATTGAAATACAAAATTTCAAGCCTCTGGTTTTAGTTTAATTGTATAAATGATAGCGCTCAGCAAGAAAATTTGCGCCATTTGTGGATTTATTGAATTCATTTGTAGAGTCTCCAGATTTTAAGCTTTTCATTATAAATTGTTAATTTGTTCATTGATCCTGGTAATTGCGTCTTGCCAAAATAAGAAATATTTTAATCATAGTTAAAGATTTACAAGTATATAATTAGGATCTTTCGGTATATAATTCATTCTATATGAAGCTTTTACACTAAAATTTCATTAATTTGCCAGGACTTTTAGTTTCTTTTCCGATCAAATTTTTCACTTGACTTAACCAACATTTTAAAACCATTGAAGATTTTGTCCCGTTTTCAAAACTTAACAAGTCTCCCAAAAATTTTGGAACCATTTTGGTCAAATTTTAAATGTCTACTTCCAACTCAGGACTTACATGTGTCAAATCTGTTACAAGTTTTTCAAAATAATTTATCGAAAATTCGAATATGATTTATCAGTCATTTTAGTTTAAATCAGAAAGCATACAAAATCAAACTATCATACTTTGACACATACAAATGTTTTACATACTATGATTTGGATGTTTATATTGATGTTGATGTTTTTGAGAACAATAAATAGCAGGAACACTTACTCAACTTTTAACCAAAAGTTTAAACTTGTTAACGTAAATTAATTTGCTAAATACACAAATGGTATAAATTTTAAGAGTTAACATTGATACAAACAAATTAAAACCAAAGGCTTGAAATTTTGTATTTCAATATTGCACGGTTACGCCCTGCAATTTTAAAATTGCACGGAAACTCCATGCAATTTCAAAATTGCACGGTAGTTTCCGTGCAATTTCAAAATTGCACGGAAACATCGTGCAATTTCAAAATTGCACGCTTTTCAATATTGCACGTAACATATATATGTTATATAGAGGCGTACGCATATGCACAGAGACACAATTTCGGATTTAACTTTACTTTTAATGCTCCGGATACGTATCATAAGCATTAAGCTTAATAAAAATATCTTTGAACTGCAAGAATTATACCAAGGTTAATAAAAAAACTAAAATCCAATGCTTGAGGCCATTTTTGCAAATGAAATACGATTAATCTTCGCATGCGTCAACTGGTAATAACAGCTCCATATGTACGGTCCAAATTTATGCTGATAGCTCTTGTATAGCGAGAGTAATAAAAAGATTTTGTTATTTTTTGTTACGAATTTACAAAAACTCACGGGTTCGCAAAAATACCCACGGATCTAATTTCAGGATACAGCTAATTGACTTTTCTTGCATTGATAGAGCATAGTCCATGGAGTTACTATGTAAAATAATTTGGACCCCGAAGTTTCTTTTCGGTAGGCTTAACTTAGAATTTCGCTTCTGACCCCTGGTCCAAAGTGGTTTGTCCTAATGTTCGGTTTAAAAAATCTGTGAGAGTATTATCTGGTGTTTTAGATTTCAGACATTATTGTGGCTGTGAAATTTTTGATTCTGAAATATTTGTTCCATTATGGCTTAGAATTAATTGGACATTTGGTTAAATTTTATTGACTGAGATGTACACTTAAAGAACCCATCTTGCAGAATTTCTAAATTTTCAATGAAAGGAAACACTACTCTGAGCAGGTTATCTGACACGAGATTCAATTGCAATTGAGTAAGAGTCGGTAACTTATTAATCGAAAATGAATTCCCAAAAAATCCTCTACAGGCTGCAACCACCGTCTTTACTTTTAATGTCATTTTTTACTTGTTGAAATAAAATACTTTTAATGTGATTTTCATGTACTGAAACAAAACTTGTCTGCAATGTATACTATGATACACTATTTTTGTCAATCGGCGGTATATGTAGCTGTGAAAAGTGTATAACTGTGTAAAAAATTTGTAAAAAGCTGTAAAAAATTCTGAAAAGTAGTGTTAAAAAATGTTAAAAATATGTAAAAAATCTTTTTTTAAAAACTGTAAAAAGTGGTGTTAAAAGTGTAAAAAAGCAAATTTTGCTACTGTTAATAACTGTAAAAATGTTTTTAACATTTTTCCTTTGTTACAATTTGCAACCTTACCATAAAAGGGTGCTGCCACCACCTCAAATGGTAAAACTTATAACCACAGTATTTTTATCGTAACTTTTTCACTTTCCGATTAATTATAATAACACGACGGAGTCACGTTTTAATGGGTAAACTAAACGTAGGAGCAGTTTTGAGAAACTCCATGGGGACTACAAAATACGTGAAATTCAGCAAAATTGGAGATGGCCAGGAATCAACCAAAAATCAACTCCACCATTTTTTGGGATTACAACATTTCATTGTTGTTCTGGTGCAAAACTAATGTAAGCATTGTGCTAATAATTTCATTAGTAGCAATCTATTGTTACTAGTCTAGCAGTTAATTCTCAGGCAAGTACTTGAAAAAAGTAAACTAGAAAATCATCATTGTAAAAATGATACAAAGTTTGATTTGTGCAATGATAATAATATCATTGCAGAAGTAGTTTTGAAGTTGGGCTTGGGAATGAGTGCATTAACTGAAATATATATACTGAAGTATATAAATATTTACAATAGTGGTAACAATAAGCTAAATTCATATTAATGAAATAGATACTTTCTGAAACATGTGAGCTTCATTTGTATTCACAAAATCAGGATTAAACTGACGGATTAAATGGATTAACTTAAACGGCTTAACTTAAACGGATTAAAAGTGTATTCATAAAATACGGATTAAACTACTTAAATGACTTAATTTAATCCATTTAAGTTAATCCGTTTAAGTCGTGGCAAAGTTTAATCCGTTTAAGTAGTTTAATCCGTGATTTTATGAATACGTCTTTTAAATCCATTTAATCCATTTAAGTTAATCCGTTTAAGTTAATCCGTTTAATCATTTTATGAAAAGGCCCCAAGAGTTTACAAATTATATCTGAAGAAATTCTATAATTACCGTGCTAGAGGATAGCCTATATATAACATCTGATAAGACTGCTTGTCAAATGAGAGGGACTGCAAATGACTAACATCAAATTAGCCCTTTAATTTCCATGTCGCTTTTGACCGAAGTTTGCTGTTCCTAACCTGTTTTACCCGTATACTACAAAATTCGCCAAACTCTCAATAACCCTTTAAGGCCGGATTGGCCAAATCAAGAGTTTATAATACCAAGAGTGGGAAGCTTAGCCCTTCCTAGTGGAAATGGCCTGCTAGATACTCGGCACATTAAGGCCGAAATCTCGGGGGGTCCCACTTACCATTGTTCAACATGTGTTTATATGCTTTTGAACTAAAACGCATCTGATTGACTAATTTCCTACCTTATGTCAAAATTATGTGCATAAGTGGACCCCCCCCTCCCGAGATCTCAGGGGGGGGGGTCCCGTATAGCTTTGTTAAGCGTGTGTTTATATGCGATTGAACTGAAATGTATTTGATTGGCCACTTAGCTACCTTAATCCTCATCAGCGCATTTCAGTTCGACTGCATATAAACACACGCTTAACAACGCTAAGCGGGACCCCCCCCCTGAGATCTCGGAGGTGTCCACTTATACACATAATTTTGACATAAGGTAGGGAATTAGCCAATCAGATGCGTTTTAGTTCAAACACATATAAAAACATGCTGAACAATGGTAAGTGGGGATCCCCTCCCCGAGATTTCGGCCTTAATGTGCCGAGCATCTCGCAGGCCATTTCCATTAGGAAGGGCCAAGCTTCCCACTCTTGGTATTATAAACTCTTGGCCATATCAATGGTCCAAGTGGTGTTTTCGACACCTTTTTCAGGGCAGAGGCCAGATACCGGTTGACAGACTGGCACTTGACTTGGCTCCTTATTTCTTCAACAAATGTGAATAGGTATTTCCACGCCTGCTAGAAAAATGCGATTTCTATAGATTTTCACCGGTAATGAAAATTTTAATGATTTTGAGCCCTAGTCGAGTGCTGCATGCAAAAGAATCCAGCGCCGGTTGTAGTTCGTTGGCGGAAAAGCCGTTTCAGAGATGATAGCGGAGGTTATGCACATTAAAATAATGTAAAGATATCTTCGTTCCAGAATTAGCTGGTACACTTAGGAATCAATTATCGTTGATTTTTTGTAATGAAGGTTTATCAAAAATTTCTACTTTGCTCGATTTTGACGGTAGCTGACATTTTTTCCCTACGCTCCAGTCCAGTTGGTTTTATACCGATTAGGAGTCAGCAGTGTCAGCTGGGTCATAATTTGATAACTTTGGCTGGGTGTTAAAGCTGACACCAAGTAGCTGTCTTTGCAATTACCCGAGGCGTTGAACAAGGGTGGATATTTGTCCACTACCGCCTATGTAATGAACGCAGCTCTGCAGCTCCACCCTGAGGCGGCCGCCCCTTAACTCTCGGTAAACAGTTGACATGGGGGGATTTGTCTGTTTGGCATCGGCAGGCACCCAAAAAATCAAAATAAGGGTCCTGCTGGACTCCTCATACCCAAATCAGTCTGGTCCTGCTGGACTCCTCATACCCAAATCAGTCTGGTCCTGCTGGGCCAACAGGGGAGGAGAGAATTCAACAAAATCAAAGCAACGCACAATACAGTCAACAATGAACAGTATATACAAAAGTACGAAAGTTGGGCTTTGCGTTCTTGCAATTTAATCAGTTGTTGTTTTCTTGGAAGCCTCCAGCTTTGTGACTCTATCCTGTCCCTCTGTTGTGTGGCACTATATATATGAATCCGCATTCCGCAAAAGCAATTTAGCTAACGTTTTCTGAGTGCATCGGGGGCGTTCAATATTAATAGAAACTCAGCTCTTCCTAATGTATTAAGCTTGCACCCTATGCTCAAACGGAACATTAAGGCCTGAATCTCGGGGGGGCTTCTCTGCTGTAAACATTACGCTGAAATTTTTGAAACCTCGAAACTTAGAAAATTTGAAACTTCAAAAATTTTTGCCAATTTAAACACTATAACTTGAGCTAGGAAAATTGTACAACAATAATTTTTATATCATTATGTTGCGTAGAACGAAATCTTTTTAACGATATAAAAATTATAGTTCGGTTTGGGTAATTTCTCACAAATCCGGAAACAACACATCCTTTCCATAAAAATTCTGGGATTTTCATCATTTCTTTGAAATCCTTACGTTATTGTCGGATTTGTGAGAGATTGCCTAAACCGAACTATATAATTTTTATATAGTTAAAAAGATATCATTTTGCGCAGCATAATGACATCGAAATGACTGCTGAACGATTTTCCTATCTCAAGTTACAGTATTTAATTTGTCGAAAACGCCCGTTTTTGAAAATGTCAGCGCTCAGAAGGCCCCCCTCCCAGAGATTTCGGTCTTAATGTTTCGAGCATATTGCAAGCTTTACATTAAGAAGAGCTGAGTGTCTTACTCGTCCTATTATAAACTCTTGATAACTGCTTTGTCATCTTGACAGACCACTTCACCTCCGTACCTAAATTTAGGCAAACGACATGGCCTGAAAAAACAACCACAAATCTACGGAAAACTGAAGTAACCATGCCCGCGACTAGCCCAGAATGAGAAATAGTGGGCAGAACTTTTGCACGGACGAGGACAACTATGGTACAACAGGAAGAAAAATGGTTTGGACTGGAATGGGAACTAGCATGAAACTAGTCCTAAGCTCTGTAAAGTTGGACACGTTGAACGTAACGTCACCCCATTACAGCTCCACCATGTAAATGTTCATAGTATTCCTAAACGTGATAGTTGCACGTGCTATAACGTTTCCAGTTGCTGCGGCGGGAGTTGGGACATTCATGCTATAGTACTGTGAGTCGGGCTTACAAAAAATTGAGGCATACACAGCAACAACTTATTAACATCCAAATTATTTTATAAAGAAATCTTTCAATAAAATAAATAATAAAATAACCTCTATGAAAATTATTTTGGAAATGAATAAGATTAACGATAACTTGACCGATTTTTTAAATTTTTGTTTGAATATCGAATTTTTCTTGCAAAACTTTATGGTTAGTAAATGCTGTTTTGACAACGCCCACGAAAGAGAGGAAATCTATGAAGTGGCTTTCACGAGTTCCACCTTTTATTGTTCTGTTCCTTTTTGGAATAAAGTTATTCAAAAAGTTTCCACGCCAATAAAGTTTCAGATCTTTGGGTTAGATTCAAATCCATTGTAATTTGAGATAATTAGAAGTGTCGTCTTGATTACCTTTCTAGTTGAAAGGATGTTACATCTCTAATAAAGTTGGTTCGCAGCTAATTATAAGCAGCAATAATGAGAGTTCTACCGAATCTCATGGGGGGTATTTTGACAAAAAGCTTCAACAACATGTTTGATATATTCTTCTACAAATCTTTTCTATTAATTCAGGTTATTTGTGCAGCTGTTCGATTGTTCAGCTATTATTTCAAAAAGAATTCCAACTTTTCAAAACATTTTTTGCGATGTTTTGATTAGCAATTTCAACTGCACACAACAAGATAAATCCAGCCAATTTTGCTTCTGTTTTCTGTCTTATTTTGAAGTTCCATTTCAGTGGTAGCATTATCAATACCATGATCTCGTGTGGACGATGGTGCCTCTTTCCTGTTGTGCTAGTCATTGGCTACTTCTTGAATATAGTTCATGGCGAAAGCCCATTATCCCAAACAAATGGTAGGCATTATTTTGTATCAAACAGCGGCAGATTATTGTTAATTTATCAGTCTTGACGACACTATCAAAAATCTAAATGCAAAGCTTTCATATCTTCCAATTATCAAAAGTTTACAATGACTGTAAATTTCTTTCATAAATCTACTACAGTGCCAATTTACTACAGTCTCGAAACTGTTACTCATTCTGGATTGAAACTGATCAATACGATCAGATTAAATATATCCCACTTACGTAATCACATTCGCATGCACGATGTATGTAATTTAAAACTTCAAATTATACTATAACAACTAAAATGAAACTCTCAAGGACAAACGGACAAGTCAAAAGCACTCATGTCAGGATCCTTTAGGTTCCCCGCGGTTAACTGAGAGGGACTAATTAATGTAGGGACTAATTAATTACTAAATCCAAACTAAAATTGTGAAGTTTAATACGGTTTTTAGGTTTATAAGTGCAGTTCCTCTGTGTAGTCGTTTGTTAAATTTCAATGCAAGGTCGTTTATTTGTAGTCAATCATTAATGCAACTCTGCCCCCAGTCCAGAATCATAACTTAGCACAAGACATTCTATAGAATATGATACAGTAATGTGATGATAACTGAAGACAGTACAAACTGTTTTCTAGTTTTTAGGGTTTCCACGCTACAATAAGTGCATATATTGAGATATTTAAAATTAGGGGTCTCTTGCGCAATTCCCCCCCCAGCCCTAACTTTTGATTTTTTTGACCAAAAACTTTGAAATTTTGTGTGGGTGCATACTAGAGGCTGATGAATTCAAAAATTCAAAAATTTTTAAATTTTAAAAAATTTTAAAATTTTTTGAATTTTAGTTTGGTAAGGGGGTAATTTATGTATTAATATCAAAATGTTGGAGCTTGGAATAAATTTTATTTGCCCTTATTTCAAGGTTTTGTATTCATGGATTATTAATTTTGAGTCGTGTCTGACAAACTTAATTAGAGAGTAACTCTTCAGAGAGATCTGTGACTGTCGGTTTAACTTCTCTGCAAAGTAATCCATGAAGACAAGCCCAAGACTCGATAGGACTGTATAGCACCCCAACCGACAGTACTGACAATATGACGTCACAGTGTGACGTAGTGATGTTTCAGCACCTGAAACTGAAACAAATATTTTCAGTCAGTACATATTTCAGTTTCAGCACCTAAAAACTGAAACTGAAACTGAAAATGGTAGAGCTCGACGCCTGAAACTGAAACTGAAAATGCAACAAATCGACGACTGAAACTAAAACTGAAACTGAAACTGAAATTATTTTGATTTACCGCCTGAAACAGAAACTGAAATTGTAATGGAAACAGACCTAAAACTGAAACTGAAATAATTTCAGTCTACCATTGAGCTGCACGTTTAGGTGCGCTGCTTTGTGTGTGCATCTGAGTATGCTACAGACAAAATGTCTGCCACACAGCCGACTGCCACGAATTTCTGCACATGCCCAGAATAGTGCTGAGTTTCATTGATACTTCCTGAAAAATACTGCAACGCTGTTTATTAAAGTGACTATAATTTTTGTCCTTAAACTAGCAAATTGCTAAGGATTGGCAGCTTGGCCTGCTTTTCCATTAAAGCTAAAGTCCTGCAAAAGTGACTTTGCAATATTCTCAGATTTCCTGAGAATATTACAAAGTCAAGTTTCCAGAAAGACTAAAGACTATAAAGAAAAAAGACTTCTGAACCATTTTCGAAGTTTTTCTTTTGAAAAATTTTGAAAATTAAAAAAATTTTAGTACGTACATACTATTTTAGTAAATTGTAGTAAATTATATGCCTTCAATACCAAACCATCTAATTCAAATTCAAATAGAACGAATTCTCCCTCGAGCTTCTTCATGACTCCCATTTCACCAAGAAAAGCGCTGGCGTTCACCCCAATTTCTCCCAGGGATTTCTCAAAAATGTCCCACGGATCTTTTAACCCTTTTCCTTTCTTGAAGAGCTCTGTGCTGTACCAAATTGAATTTTGAGCCGTTTGAATTGCCAAATTGGCATTCAGATGCAGTTTTTGGTTTTTTCGTTCCACGAAACCCAGAAGCTTTTCCAGTGACACCAGTTCACGATAAAAAATCTGACTTCGACACCAGATCGCTCGAGGGAGTGGCCACTAAACGTAACAAGTCACAGACCTTTTTCCAAAAATTGAGGAGCCTGGGGCAAGTTACAAAAGTATGTATTAAATCTTCCTCGGTAAAAATCGTATATAAATCGTCGCGTATAAGTAAATTATATACAGATAGAGTAAAATAATCAGAAATGAGTCTAAGCCTAAGCCTAAGAACTAAACAATTTATCTTCAACACTAAGCCTATGCCTAAGCCAAAGCCTGAGCCTAAGCCTAAGCCTAAGCCAAACCCTAAGCATAAGCCGAAGACTTCACTTAATATATTTTTTACAACTAAACAATTTATCTTCAACAAATTACTCAAGAATTTATGTATGCCACTAACAATCTCAACCTCAAATCTAATTGCTCAAAACACAATTTATCTTCAACAAATTACTCAAAAGAATTTATCTATGCCACTAACAATCCATAACTTCAAATCTAATTGCTCAAAACAGTTTAACAATCCATAACCTCAACTCTATTATTAAAGAATAATCCAACGATACCACAAAAACTGCGTAAATAATCCATAACAACAATCCTAATCTGGACAGTATTCCTTAGATTTCAAACCACCTACAACAGTAATCCACAACAACCAGAACAATTCAGTCAGTAATCCACTGCGACCAGACAAAAAACTTGCATAATCCACGACGCCGCAACACAAATGAGCTGTAATCCATGAAGTCTATACCAAAATTTTCAGTAATCCATAAAGCCGATACCTATTTCAATAGGAAGTAAGTAATGTGAAAAGAGATCTGATCCGGCAACCAAGCAACGTGGCAGGATAAATGATAAGTTTCCGAACTTTTTGAATTTATTAAAACCTTTGTCAAGTGTAACCGATCAATTAAAGATCAGACGAGGTCGTCGGACTTTTGCAACGATAGTTTTTGACTAAGTTAATGAATTTATTTACTGTGTGGAAATGAATGTCTGATCAATTTTCCTGCTTTGTTCTTCTGTTCTCTTCTCGCCCATTTTAGCTCATAACCAGATGGGCTGTCATAAATCGCACACTGGGGAGTCTGATTCTTCCAGACGACTCCTGCGCTCTATCTCCAACAAACTATTACTCTGGCGAGAAGGACATTGCGATGTATAGTCAAAGTCCAGATTATAGTTCGATGTCTGCGACACAGTACCTACCAGCTAAGTTACAAATACTAATATTTAGGATCAAGTAAACAATCTCCCCCCCAGCCTCAATTGGGGGGAGATAGTTTACTTGATGTTAACTTTATCAAAACTTAACAACCAATTTTGCTCAAATTTTGTGTGGATTCATTCCAACACATGTCTGATTGATTGGTAATAAAATTTTAAAATTTTAAAAAGTTAAAATCTTTAAGTTTTTTAAGGGGGGACCAAGGGGAATCAAAAAATTTTTTGTCGTCAATTTTGCTGAGACATTGTGTATAGGGGTTTTCGGGCTCGTAGAACACGAATCCGAAGCCGGTTTTTCGATTCAGCTTTTCGTTGGTTCAGTACAAGCTTACATCTTACGCCTACTACTTTAGCTTATATTGAGCTAACGAAAAGCTGAATCGAAAAACCGACTTCAGATTCGTGTTCTAAGAGCCCGAAAACCCCTATACACAATGTTTCAGCAAAATTGACGACAAAAAAGTTTTTGATTCCCCTTGGTCCCCCCTTAAAAAACTTAAAAATCTAAATTCTTTAAAATTTTAAAATTTTATCACCAATCAATCAGACATGTGTTGGAATGCATCCACACAAATTTGAGCTAAATTGGTTAAGTTCTGGAAGATTTAAAGCGTTGGGGGGGAGATAGTTTACTTGAGAATTTGGGGGGAGATTGTTTACTTGATCCAATATTTAAATTTTGTATGTGCTAATTTAGGAGAAGGGTCAGTCCATTTTAGATAATTCGCAAAGAGCCTTTTATTAGCTGGCCAGCTGACGCTTTTGTCGAAGTTTAAGCTGCAATCAGACCAGCAGGAATATATCGTTGCTTGGTATGAAAGATGACTGGGAACAGGCATAGGCATGGCAGGTGAAAAAGGTCCTTCTGTGTCTATTCCTGTGACCAGTCAACAATTTTTGAATTGTGAAAACAAGTTAAGCGAAATTTAAAACTTAATTTTTTTCAACTTTCCTTTCTGAGTACTCGGCCTACCTTTCCCCTCCTTTCCGCAGAAATAACCGTACGTCAGGACTGCTTGGGGATCTTGTTTTCTATCCTTGATCCTCGCCACTCCGCCTCTTGTCTATTGACTGCGGAGGGCAGCATAATAAAGGTCTCTCACGAGAACCTACAATGCTGGGCACCAAGATAAAAAAAGTAAATAATAAGTAATGTGAAAAATAATTTTACCCAAAATCATTTGAAAATTTATTCCAAACTCAACATGCGTCGCAGCGGCAACGTCTTGGCGTTGTTGGATTCGGCTAAAATGGGATATTAAGCATGTCTCATTTAACGAAATTTTCGCGATGTATACTATTTTGAAATTTTGAGCCTAAAGCCCGGTTCACGATGAAGTGCTTTGCGCTTTGTGTTTTGTCTCCTGTGCTTTGTGCTTTGTGCTTTTGTGCTCGAGAGACAGTGCTTCGTGGTGCTCAGGAGACAGAAAAAAATTGATTCATGATGACAAAGCACAATATCAAAAGCACTGGTCACAGAAGTAAGTTTAGAGGGTATTAAAAATTTTGATGTTTCAAAAAAAGTTAACCGAATTTAATAATAATAACGATCATTAATAATAATTAAAAATAATAATTATTATAAATTAACATTATTAATTAATTTTTTGCACGAAATCTTTATTTGTTTGCAATAGCTAATTCAAATTATTGATTATTTATGCTATCAAAAATTTATTTAATTCATTTAATAAGAATATTGTAGTGCTCATGTGACGCCCAGTTTCAGTTTACGACCAATCAGCACAGAGCAAGGCTTGTTTTGATTGGAAAGCACTGAAAGCACAACTCAAAATGTGTGACATTGTCAAACATTCCCAAAGCACACCGAAAGCACTAAAGCACAAAGCACAAAGCACAAAGCACAAAGCACAGAAAACCATCATGAACCGGGAAAGCACAAAGCACAAAGCATTGTGCTTTTCAAACCATCATGAACCGAGAAAGCACAAAGCACAAAGCACAAAAGCACAAAAGCACAAAGCACAAAGCACACCATCGTGAACCGGGCTAAGGCGTCAACTTAATTAAACTTTATTTCAATAGTACAATTTACAAGTTACAATATTTGAAAATAGTTTTTCCAAACATTTAGCACCAACCCGCGATTAGTCTGTTTTAATTTTGCTGGAGGACCGCAATAAAGTGATGAGGCGTTCATCGCCAGACAAATTTAAAAAACACTTAAAATTTGCATGCAATTAGCAAATTTAATAGTAAAAACGATAAAAATTGTCAACATCTAAGTGAAAATCTCTAGTACTATATCTAATGTAACGTTTATACAGCAACATGTTTATGATGTTATGCAGCAAAATTAAATTTTTTAACACAGTTAACGCACAAGATCAGTAAATTTGAGCTTGGCCAGCACTCGGCCATTGGCCAGCCAACGGCCAACGGCCAGCCAATTGGCCGTTGGCCATTGGCCGTTGACCGGCCAACGGCCAATGGCCGGCCAAACCAACCGGCCGAGATTTTCTCGGCCAACGGCCAATGTCACACTGTCAGTTGAAAAAGCGGCAAAGTCCGAAGGATTTTGAAAATCGAAACACGCTAGTTTATAGCTAGAGTACCTAATGATAAAAATATGACACTAAGCCAAGTATCTGTTATCTGAGCAAAAACTGTTCTGTTCGCTAATGGATGCCCCCCTCGACAAATTGGACCCATCACTTCAAAGAAATTCGCACGCTGTTTGTTTTCTAAAGCTTGCAACAGCACACATTGAACCAATTGAATAGCTGTGTTTTCGAGCTTCAGCATGCAAGCGTAGCGGTCAAATTTGTTTGAAGTGATGGGTCAAATTGCGGGGGGGGGATAAGCTGTTAGCGAGCAGAGCAATGGACTGGTGAGGGCTACGATAGCTAAGTAACCAATCAAATGCATTTCAGTTCAAACGCATATAAACACACGCTTAACAACG
>JASAND010006657.1:0-20229 GCA_030248195.1 Trissonchulus latispiculum
GAGTGCGCGAAGCGCACGAGTGCCACGCACGAGCGCTTCCCATGCGACGTGCGCAGTAGAAATTATTGAACGGCGCTAAGGTGTGTTGTAAAGTACTTATACAACGATTAAACCTATCCTTAATTGATGAAACTTTCTCGTTTATGTTGCAGCTGGCAGATATGTTTAGACAAATTTCAATGTAAAGCGGCAGCAATCGCATTGCTTGCCATGGCTGGGAGGCCTATTTTTTGGTGTGCAGCAGAGCTGTCCAGGTTGGAGCTCTGCTGTACACACTGCTGAAGCATGCAGGAAACTGTATGCTTCAGCAACTTTAGATTAGGGACAGGCCTCCTAGCGTGCAGCGTGCGTATAACCTAGTTATACTATTTATCTGATTTATACTTATTATCTGATTTATATGCACAGTCTTTACACAGTAAAAGTGCAAAAGAGTTGTATAATTCCCTATCAAGATACCGTAATAAATAGAAATGGAGGCATTGTATTTACTAATAAGAACTTACAGCTTCAAGGGTCACTAAGAATGAAAATACAGAATAATAATAATAAAGGGGTCTACTGGATGCTGCTCGCCAACACATACTGACAAGACTGACTAATTACTCTTAATTAGCGAATGGTTGCTGTTTGTGAGTCATCATTCGAATCCAGGATTAATACACATCTTCTAAGTTATATTGATCGTTTACAAAGTGATTAAGGTAATTTAGGGTGGAATTACAGTTAGTAAAGCAAATATTTAACATTGTCCCCTTGGAAAAAATTTTAGCGACAGATATCGTATTTCTAGTATGTAATGGAAATAGTAAAGTTCCCATTCGAAATCCGTATGAGCAGACCTATACCTAGCAACACCGTGCGGTGCGCTGTCTAGATGCCCCATAAAAGTAAGTTGGTAAGTAAGTAACTAAGTTCAAAAATAGAGATAAGGTTAGCAACCATTGATAATCAAACACAGGCAGCGGATTAGAAAATAAAGGATAAATGTTTCAACTTGAACGTAAACTAACTGTAACACCAATTAAGAGAAAGCAATAACAATAACTGACCAGACAATACAAGAAATTCTGTGCTATGCAGGAGTAATTGTATAGTTATTTGCAAGTGATTCACTAACTAAATTAAATCAATAGCGCCTAAGTTCAATAGAAACTAAAGAAGAGTACAGCATAGGAGTTTCTTTGTTCGAAGAAAAAACAAAGCTTACCGTAATTCGCAATTCGCATAATAAAGCGCACATGCTGACAGCAATAACACGACAGGAAAGTAACCCCGAATGAAAACAAGCAAAAATACAGAAAATAGGGCTTAACCATACTGAACAATAGATCAACCCAACCAGAACTGATTAAAAGCTTGAGACGCTCCGACGTAGATTTAGTGCAGTTCAAAATGCATGTACGTAACTAATCTGCATAATTTTAGCAGTTTGCGAAGAAATATCCACATAATGTACCACAAAATCACCTGTACAGCAGTTCAAACAGTTCAAAAGAGTAAACACGACAAAATATACTGTATACAATGCAAAAGTGTACATTTACTTTTACAACAAAAAATTGATTTATTACATGGCATAAAACAGTGCGTAAGATTAAATATAACTTTAATGCAACAGCAGAAACTTCTATACACCACAAAATACAGACAAGACTCAAGTTAGAGATAAAGAAATAAATGAGAAGAACAGAAACTACCGTGTCAGTACAATCCATTCTCACTCAATTCTTAGGCCTTGCCAAAATGCCCTAGCATCAATGAATTGCATTACCAAAAAAAGGGCTTTGACGACAACAAATTTCAGAGTACTCAAGTGTGGATTATTTCACAATTTTTTATGATTCAATTCTAAAATGCAGTGTATCTTTAAGAACAGTCAACACAAACTTCTCCTTTTGTGCAAGAACTCCAATCAACATAGCTAATAGTTAAAATTTCCAATTTTGAGCGCACTTTATTATTCCGCCGGAGGCGGAATACTTGTAATGGGTTGACCCTGTGTCTGTAGGTAATTTCAGACCAACTCTACTTTATGGCCTATGTTTAACACATAATCCTAGTGAGCAAGCTTTTTTTCTGTGGGGGGTGTTGTGGCTAAAATTGGTTTGAAACAACTACATCGAGGACAATAAAATTTTATGCATGATCCGTCCTCTTTTTATCTGCTTGTAGTTTTGTTTAAATTAATTTTTTATGTATTTAACAAAGGGTGGGGGGCTGATCAGGTTCTTCATCACATCGTTTGTTTTTGCGCCCCCCTTGGCAGATTTGAAATTCAGTTTTCAGTGAACCTGAAAAACGTGAATATGCAAATGAGGTAACAGTATGCGTTAAGATGCTTTTGAGCAGCGGCTGCAGCTCAGTTTGTTCTCTTCAATGGATTCAATAAAAGGATAAAAGAAAAACAAAGATTCACGAATCTAAAGTCTTATCGTTTAAAATCTCTAAGTCAAGCTTTAATTTTTTCAATTCCGGTATGTCAAAATTTGTCTGGAGAATACCATTTATTACAAACAAGTTTAACTAAATACTATTCTCTAATCTTCTGGTGTGTGTATATAATCGTGTAACTTTCTGGATGCTCTAGAAATTCAGGAGGACCTCTGAAGAGTCGTGACTACTACACTACCACTAAGCCTATAATCTGTTGACATTATCGCTTTAGTCTTGAAAGAAACGAAACAAACAAACCAAAACAATAGAATTTCCCACTCGTTTTTCACCTATTTCGCAGATTATGACGGAACATTTCTCAGATTTGAAGCTCTTTAAAACTTCCACATTGTTGTACAAAATTAATACGAATGAAGTTTCATTAATTGTAAATAATCTACTTTTCCTGAACAATCCATACTTAATTGCGCATCTTAAGCATTCTGAACAGCGCTCGCTGCACTCGCGCTGCGCGGTCTACCTGGTTTTGCTTGCGCAGTGCGCGGTCCCCACAGAAATTAGGGTGTACCTGGTACACCCTCAGTACACCCGATGCGCATGTTGCCGCTGATTCGCTAACTAGCTTAGGCTACAGTAGGCATTTTATTAGTAATTTTTAAAATAATTATATATAACTTTAATTAGGTTAGCGTAATTAAAAAGCGGGTCTTATCTCGATTACCCCCCCACCACTCAAAATCCTTAAAACTTGACCAAATGAGCTAAAATTTGGTGTGGGTATGTTTTCGACCACGCTGAGTTCAAATATCGCAAAACTTTTCCATTTCGCGAAATTCGATTTTTTTTTATTTCTGAGGGGGGACCAAGGGAAACCGAAAAATTTTTTGTCTTCGATTTTGCTGAAAAGATGTATATAGGGGTTTTCGGGGTCATAGAACACGAATATAACAACAAGAAAATATTCAAATATAAAGAGAAAGGGTTTTTCAATTTAGAGGTATAGTCCTGAGTGGACATTGCAAGGAGCGTAAAGTTGCTGATAAACCCTGATATTCGAATACACTTATAATGTTTATTCTTCTAATACTATGACCAGAAGTTGCCGTTTAGATATTGTTTGATCCACAAAACACACCAAGGCGGAATTTTTCTCCTTTTAGGAGTTGCTTGTTTCAGTTGTTGTAAGGTTGAAGTTAGCAACTGGTGGCTTTGACGCCATCCTTTTTGTGGGCTAATTTTGTATTTTCGTTCCAGTAGTTTGAGGGGTTCCCCATTTTGGATCATATACTGAAGGCTTTGTAAATATTTGTTTTCCCGAATTTTGCTTATCCGTTATAAAAATGATCTGGTGCCTGTTATAACTTCTTAAATGCTATATGGAGTTTCCTTTTCTTGTCTGAAATGTCTACCAAAATAAACTCGCTGCACTGAGAAATAGTTTGCAGTTGACTTTCTTAGTTGTGTGGATATTTTCCACCATCCCCCTTCAAAGCAAAGTGGTTGGGTTGGGGATTACTTCTGGGTCCATTCAGTCATTGTCTTAAATAGAGCATTTCGATTAAATATGGTGAGGTTGCCGATAATTGGCCATATAAGTGGTTCCGGCGGCAAACCAGTCGGTTCCCGATAGCAAACAAACAGCATACCAAGAAGGACCACAAAGGATAAACACGTTTTATTATAGTATTTTATATTATAGTGAATAGTTTTATTGCTGAAAAAATTATGCTTAAATTAGTTAAACAGTTTGAAAATACGTCGACAAAAACAAAAAGTATACACTTTACGTAATAACAATTTCCAAAATTACGTTAAAGGGGACTAAAACTTCAAAAGATCGAAACAATGACTCCATTTGGCTAATTCTCATGCACATACAAAAAGTCGACGAGCCAATTGCTGATTGGGTCTTCGACGCTGGTTCGTAATTACGAGAATCAGTAATGTATTTGTCTGAGCCAACTAAGTTGGCTCTATCAAACAGTCAAGGGTCAAAGCCGCGTATGCGAAAAGATAATTGTCCTGCATCATGTTTTTGTAAAATGTCTCAGAACATATCAAACCGTTTTGAATGTCAAAGTTTATTTTGAAAGTTTTCAGATTTGTACAGAAATGAGAAGTTTCTACAGTTGAGTTAGAAACTCTAAATGAGTTGAGTTGCAAACTTACTGTTGGTACTGGGTTTGTTAATAAAGATAGCCGTTTTGGGCGATACTAAGGCAGATCCACACCTGAGCGTAACTTTCGCAAAACTTAACCGATTTTGTTCAAATTTGGTATGGATGTACTTAAACACATTTCTGATCGATCTGCAGCAAAATTTTAAAATTCAAAAAATTTTAAATTTTTAAGTTTTCCAAGGGGTTTAAGTTGTAAGCTTAATGTTTAAGCTTATATTTAGCTAACGAAAAGCTGGATCGAAAAACGGTTTTCAGATTCGTGTTTAGCGACCAAGATAACCCCTATATGCAACTTTTCAACGAAATCGGAGACAAAAAATTTTTTGGTTCCCCTTGGTCCCCCTCGGAAAACTTAAAAATTTAAAATTTTTAAAATTTTAAAATTTTGCTGCAGATCGATCAGAAATGTGTTTAAATGCATCCATACCAAATTTGAACTAAATCGGTTAGGTTTTGCGAAAGTTACGCTCAGGTGTGCGTCTGCCTTAGTATCGCCCCGTTTTGTTCTGAATAAGACAGATCTACAATAACCAAAATAGGATTGATATGTCAAGGTACACCTAGGCAATGGAGGGTGAACGGTGGGGGTGGCCACCCCCAATATCACTCCGGGCGTATCAGTGCTTAGCCATAACTCACCGTACGACACCAAGTATTAAATTTTTCGGATTCAATTTTTAGTGTTTTCCGAAGTTGCACCAAAATTCCTTCCTTTGCCAGGAAACATTTCGTCTGATTAGAAACAATCATATGAAGCGCATTTTACCAGTATTTATTTCAAAAATATTGAAGTAAATCAATGTTGGGTTTTCTGTTACTGCATGTTTTGTTTATTTCTACATATCAATGTTATTGCATTGGTAAACACGTGGAGTCCAACCAGGTTCCTCCAGCCGACAAGGTGCAAAGATAAAGAGAGATTCGTAGATAGGTGTTTTCTAGGAATTTATGTATCCCGTATTTTCGTCTTAACGATCATGTATTAAACTGTACATTAAGTCAATGTTACTCAATACGATGGATAACAGATACTACGATGTGCTACAGACATATTCATACGAGTTAGGTGCATTCACTCGCTGACCACTCTGCCTTACTGATATTAGTATTCGGCGGGCGTCGTCAGTGGCGTACCCTGCAAAAATCGGGACAAGAGTAATGAAAAACGGCCATAATAAATAAAATAGGCAAAAATATAGGTTTGAACCAAAATTTTAAAATTTTTTCGTCTATGCAGGAACGTTTTCGGGAATTCTCTGAATTTGCAAGAATGTCGAACGAAAACTGCTTCAAAAAATGAAGACTTCTCTTGCAAATTTTGAAAACATCTCAAATTTCAATAAAAATAGCCTTAATTTTGCGACGACTCTCGTTGTGTTATGCTTATGCTTTTTATTGCAATCAAAATTTTGTTTCCACGAACGAATAGAGCTGGTCCCGCTGCATATTTTGTTTTTTAAAAGTGTTTCACGAAAATACAACCAATACCCGAAAAACCGGGTTTTCAAAATTTACGGATTTTGAAAACATTCTCCAATACCCACAAGATGGATATCATTCGAAAGCTCTTATCGCACTGAACACCTTTTGTAATAGAATGAACTCTTGAAAATGCACTCCGGATTCCATTTCCGGAAAATCTGAAATTTTAGTTTTTCGCCCATTTTTTATTGCAATCAATATTTTGTTTCCACCATCGAATAGAGCTGGTCCCACTGCATATTTTTGATCCTACAAGTTTTTCATGAAAACGCACGCAATATCCTGAATTCCGGGTTTTCAAAATTTCGGATATCAAAAATATTTTCCAATACCCACAATATGGCGATTATTCGATGTGCTCAACCAATCTTGTAAGAAAAACGCACGCAATATCCGGAATTTCGGGTTTTCGAAATTTCTGGATTTTAACATTTTTATTGTGGGTGTTAAATTCAGGCCTACTGCATGGACTACACCTGAATTATAATGGCGGGGCGATTGCAGGTGATAATGCGAAGCCGTGGCCTATTATCTGCAGGATAGCTGCGTACCTTACCTAACTAACGACTGAAACTAACCGTACTTCCGCTGAAAAGATCGATCTAACCAACTGTGACCCACGGGTGGCGTACAAAGCAATTTAATAATAAAGGGACAGCATAAACCCAACCAGTAAGGACAACGGAAATCGACAACACTGAATCAGACTAATTTTACAAATCAGGTTAGCTATAGAAACTGATGAATCTACACATAAATACATTTTAATTTGACCGGTTGCATGTTAATTTTAGTGATATTTCACATCTTCCCCCGGTGAAGAAAATTTTAGCTCCTGCTAAAAAGCAGTAAGGAGAAGAGGTTGCTACCAATAATTCAAGTTAAAAGAGTTGGAGATTTTCACAATAAGTATAGACCATGTGACCAGTTATGTCAGTATCCTGGCACGTTTAAGTCCATGGTAGTAAAAACGTAACAAGTAAAGTTAAGTAGAAATTAATTAAAGAATGGTACCATTTGGAAGTCTTTCAATGTAGTCAAAATATGGGGAATTATACCGAAACACCCATTAACCAAAAAGAATGCCATAAGTAATACAACACGGTCAAAGTTAGAAACTAGAAAACTTCAATAGTAAGCTCAAAAGAGACTGAAAAGAGTCGGAACGAACCCACGATGAAAATAGTAACCAAATTCCACTATTATATAAATCCACAATGAAAAGAGAAATACAACAATCATACAGCATTCATTGATCTGTCACAATTACGCTCAAGTTTACATTCACACATATAGCAAATTTTTCAAAAACAAACAATATAAATATAACATTTATCTGTACACAAAGTTTCAAGGTAACTGTACACAAGTGAAAATACCTAACTAAGCTATACAGACTACATAAAGTACTGTAGAATGAAGAGAACTAGGCTAAATTTTCCTATTTATCAAGTAGTGATATCGGGAGATATCTTATCTGTCGAAAACTGAACCTAATTCACTAACAATACACAAAATCCTACGTAACAAAAACCAAAACATTAATGCACAAAGTATGAGGTATATTATATAATGCAAATAAATTTTTAACTATAATTTTAAATAAGAAAGAAATCCAAAAAACTCCATAGTCTATATAAATATTTTAAATCAAGTAAAAATTTACTACATCCTCCGCCGGTGAAAGAAAAAGATCGCCTGATCATAAACAAGATAAAAATTAAAGGCACAATATAAAGCACTTAAACATAGGGGGAATACTGAGGAAGGGGATACACGTATAAACAAAATACTGAACAAATCAAAAGTATATATGGCAAGAAAAGGTCAAAACTGTACATACTCATAAAGCAAAAACATAAAGTACAAGATGACTGAAAACAATGACAACAAAATTATGGCAAAAACTTAGCTACCGGTTGTTAGAAGGCACTTTTACTGAGTTAGTAAACTGAGCAAAATCAAAGACAAATATAAAGAACAATCAAACAAATAAGTAACTATATGAAAGTTCACATTTTAGTAGATGTGTTGTAGTTGTTGTAGTCATGGCAATTTAAAGTTAATTTGGAATGAGGAGGAATGTAACTTAGCTTCTTAGGGAAGAGTTCACAACCGTGTTCTCGTTAGAGTTCGAACGGCTAACTCAATATATTTCAGGATCGGAGCTGATCGTTATTTCGCGTCATTGCTCGGTAGTTATATCCGTAGTAGTATCCGTAGTCGTAGAAAAACACACACATACATTACAGTGCAGACTCCACTGAGTCGCCAAACTGTACAGTCAAAAGATAGTAAAAGACTACGATAGAAATTCTAAAGAAATCTAAGATAGAATCTAGGAAAGAGAAAGAATCGAGAAGTGAAAGAGAAAGGATAGAAAATTCTATACAGAGATAAATAACTAGAGTTGCTCTCTTGAAAAACTAAATTTCTACAGAACACTTATGCACAAAAACCCTTAAAGCCGACCTTGCTCTGTGAAATGTATTACAAAATTACAACACACATATGTATACTATCAATGGCACGAGCTGAAAACAAACAAAAATTATCTGTAGTAACTAGTTAATGATTAACAACCACAAATAACAACCAAAATTAAGTTGAATAACATAAGTAACCATATCAAATAACAAAACTCAATATTTTTGGATTTTTATGATATTTGTATTTTAGGCATTTCCGTTTAACGTAGCTATCATCAAACTATCAAAATACATCTGTAAACGCGACTATACATTATGCTACAAAATTCCAATATTCTAAACAACAAAACAACCACAAACAAGAGATTCAAAATCAAAATACTCGTACGTACACTGGATTATACATATTGACTGTAGGGCAATTACTAAAAGCAATGAATTCTAAATCGGAGCAGCTCAAATGACTAGAATTGTCCAAATTATTCGCTGCTGTGTTAAATCTGAGGCTTTATCTACTCCTTTTAGAAAACTCTTGCACGTTCTAGCCTCTTTCTAGCCCAATTAATTGCCTTTAAAATCTAAGAGCAAATAAAATCCAGTTTTAATTGCACATCGTGAAAAACAAATCCTCAAACAAAACAACATCCTTTTGAGAAAAAGAAATCTTCACAAATCTTCGTTTCAAACTACGTAAATTTAGATGTTTTTAGTATTTGCAAAACGACAAAAAAAAGAAAAACATAAAGAAAGAAAAATAAGGCCTGAACCCTAGTAATACCGCCTACTGACCTCCAGGTCAATACCCAATACACCAAAAGTCCAATCGCACCTACGATCCTCTAGGATCATACGTCGACCATTGGGAGGAATACCAAAATACGACAACCGCTACACCTCATGACTAGGCGTAGGCAACAATGATCGACGCTGACTTCTATGCTGGTAATAATCTCGACGAGTAGGCTTACTACGCAACTGCAAGTGTTCAAACGGAATATCATCTCCAGGACTTGCACAAGGTGGTACTGAAGTAGTTGGAAACATTGGCAAAGGACACGGATTATTTAATTCTGGAAGTGAGAAATTAGACATATACCGCTCAGTATCCCGCTGAATCAACTGTTTACGAATAGAAGGATCCTTTGCTGGAAGATTTGGTCCAGGCGCCAAACGAGGCCTGACCTGTGTAGGCTTGTTACCAGCCACAGGTTCTGATAAAGTGGTATGACGATGATGTAAAGCAGGTCGAAGAGGTAACATAAATTTATGTTAAATATCAGCAACCCAGAAAGGTTGAAATCAGCGTAATAAACTAGTCTCAACGTCCGGGGATGTGGCACAAGTAGTAGAGCGTTCTACTCTTAAACCAAAGCTCGGCGGTTCGATCCCCGCCCTGGACACTTTTCTTCACATCTTTCAGATCCTGATTTCAACCTTTCACATTTGGCGACTGTACCGTGGCCTTACCGGCCTGAGGAGCTGAGGTCGTTTAAGATGCCTGGGAATGGTGGAATTGCAGGTCCTTGAAATAATTGGTTTGGTTTATAATATGGTGGTCCTCGTGGTGTTAAGGGTTTATATAATGGTTATTGGTTATTGTGTGATTTGATATAATGGCTCCCGGTTTTGAAGAAGAAAGAAGTGTAATATGGCCTCAGGTTAGGAGGCAGCCGGGGAGCCGCCCTTAGACCACATGGTACTTGGATTTGAGGACCCGACCTGCAATTCCTGGAAATTCGAGGACGAATTTCAATTAGCAAGGGGAGTATGTTAAATATCAGCAACCCAGAAAGGTTGAAATCAGCGTAATAAACTAGTCTCAACGTCCGGGGATGTGGCGCAAGTGGAAGAGCGTTCTACTCTTAAACCAAAGCTCGGCGGTTCGATCACCGCCCTGGACACTTTTCTACACATCTTTCAATCCTGATTTCAACCTTTCACATGGGTATTGGAAAATATTTTTAATATCCGGAAATTTTGAAAACCCGGAATTCAGGATATTGCGTGCGTTTTCGTGGAAACTTGTAAGATCAAAAATATCCAGTGGGACCAGCTCCATTCGATTTCGGAAATAATATTTTGATTACGATAAAAATTGGGCGAAAAATTAAAAATTTTAGATTTTCCGTGAATGAAACCCGGAAATACGGATTTCTTCAAATTTTTGAAAGCTCGAGTTTCTGAGGATTCCAAAAATATATAACTTGTTGGGGTTTGCTCCAATGGTAATCTTCTATAAACGGACAAAATTTTATACACACATTTTTTGGTTGCACTTTAGTTGGATAGTTCATCTAATGATTGGAGCGGTGCAAAATAGCAATGTGCAATATTCTAATAAAATTAAGATGATAGCTGGAGATCGTTGCCCAGAGGATTCTTATGGTCTGGTGTATTCATACGTTTACTGTTTAAATTAAAGTATATTTCTTGCTTTTAGAACTTAATAGTTTACTGTTTATCATAATGATAGTATGTTCGACTGGTGCATAAAGGAATGACCAGCTACTGGACTGCATAAATGATATTATTTAGTACACAAGTGCTGTTCCGAGTAGAATACTTTTGTAAGATCGTCAGTATATATGTAATTTTGTATTGAAAAATAGCTATGGCGATTATTGTTGTGAGATTGTCAGTATGTATTTAAGTTTGCATTGAAAAATAATTCTGGAATCTCTTTTTCCATTCCTACAGGTTATTCCAAGCCGATGGCACTTAGTCTGGTAACTTGTAATACTTTTAATGACAATAAAGGTTCCTGTGCACTATGTCACTGTGTTCAAAGCTTTGGAAGATTGTCAAAATTTTTATTCCGCTAGAGCGGAATATCTTCCCCGGTGCTGCTGTATGAAATGCATGTACGCCTATCATGCTCTGATCTTCCTCCCTCTTTAACACACGGCCTAGCGTATTTGCTTTTAGAAGTAAGTAAATGTAGTAAAGATAGCCCTTCATTTTTTGCAGAATATAAACTAAATCTATTGCAGAAGTTTCAACGAACTTTAGTTAATAAATGGTTTGAAATTTAAATATACGCCGTGGCGTTATTTGTTCCTGGAATCCCCGCAGCTATTATCGAGTAGTGAAGATTCGGTTCATAGATAGCTGATACAGTACAATATAAAAATCGAAACAGCATCAAATCAGACTACGATTAGCATGGATCTTTTAACGACCAACTCCTCCTCGACGTACCACGATCAAAAATGAAACTATGCCTCAAGCTAATCTGCCAGCTTAATCTAATTGGATAATCCACGAATTGTGCTTCAATTATAGGTCGGACTAGTGTACTGGTTAAAGCGTAAGACCGACCCCACAAGAACCGGAGATCAATTCCTGGTTGAAGTTCACTATCTTAATTTTCTACCGTTGTTTTACACACGTTTTCATATTACTTTTATCTTCAAATTAAAGTTGCAACCAATAGAATAAGTACATTTATCTGCGTAAATCTGAATCAGCAAAATTTTAAATAATGACATCTAATGGCTCAACGACGGAATATTCCCCTGTTTAGATTTACTGCACTAGTGATCAGTCTAGTTTCGCACAGTCATAACTGATTGCTACTTCGTCAGGACTTCACCTGCTTCACTTTCAACGTTTCATTTACGTGATGAATACAAACCACACGTTAACGCTGCCCAGAGTTCTATACACATTTCGTTGCGTCAAAATAGCTTCTGAATAGCCGTCCCTGATTTTTATTCCTGCTGGAGCAGGGTTGTATAAAATGAGATGTCTCTATGTTTAGCGTGTGGTTTCTCTGTTGCAGCCCATCGAAGCCCTATCTTCAACACAGGGCTAGTATAGGACACTCTTTTGCGGAAGTTAATTACGCATTATTAGTTAATTAATTGCAAATTAGCTTAGGAGCTATTTATGCGGCAGAATTTACAATATTCCCTCAGTTGTCAACTGCCAACAATCCACGCGGATGCATGTTTTTGGGTGCATAAGTGAGCTTGGGAATTCCTCATGGGCACATTAAGATTTCCCTTAAAACCAATCCTTGAGCTCTCTTTTCAACAAAATTACAGCAAAAGGAGAGATCTCATGAAAATCCAAGAATTCCCGACCTCAAGAAATCTTGTATCTTTGTTTTTGTAAATATCTTTCTGCGATTCATTTACTTATCGCACATAATGGACCTTTTACAGTTCTGTTTTACAAGTGAAGTAATAACATTAATGCAGAACTCTGATAATGTGTGTCGTAAATATTGGTTTATTGCATACAACAGACCATACTATGTGTTTTCATCTGACTGTACTATGGAAACAACAGTACTAAATATTACAGTATTAATGCAATTTGAAATGAAACTAAGGGCAACCCACCAGTAGCTGAACTGCTCTGTTCAGCTCAGCTGTCAGTCAAGTAACCAAAAAATGAACAGCAAACTGAATAGTATTGTTAATTGTTAATTTGAGTTTGCGTAGAACTAGAAACATGTACTGCAGTTAAACGATTTTTGAGCATTGCCTACAGAAATTTTTACAGGTCCGCCAAGGAATATTGCCTCTTTTCGGGGCCAACTTGTTACATATGAAACAATACAGATCTTCAATTTGCAAGGAGTATTGTTTATAAAAACGCCTATCGCCTCGCCATCCCTGCTTCTTGTAAAGCTTCAGCTTTGTTAGTTAAATGATAAATGCTTTTGTAATTTTTGTTGACAAATTTTAAAGTGTGGGTATCTTTATGTCATTCCAGAAACTTTGTATTTGTGTTTGTTCAAATGGAAAAAAATTATCACGTGATTGGGCGTATATATTGGTTTTCGTCTAATATGAAGTTTGCAGTTTTAACCCACTGTCACGAGAAAGCTGTGCAAGATTAAAACACAGCCTGTTTTGAAATTAAAAGCAGGTATTTTCATCTATCCACTGATACTCTTATAGATATGGAGAGCAAACATTGCTGTAATAGTTTGTTGTCATTATGAGATGATAGATTGGTACACAAACGTCGGACTGCATAAATTTGTCTGTGTGATGTTTTTTTCTTTGCAAAAATGTGAAACTGTCAGGATAAATGTTACCATTTTTGTGCCCTTGTCAAGCTAGGGTCCAACTGGAACTCCAATTTCTTTTCGAATATTTGAAAATAGGGAATAAACGTACAGCCTAATTCTGTAGAAACCTGAAGACTTTCAAAATAGACTTTGACATTCAAAACGGTGTGATATGTTCTGAGACATTTTACAAACAAACATGGTGCAGCACAATAATATCTTTTCGCAAGCACAGCTTTGTTCCTTGACTATTTAATATAGCGAACTTATTTGGCTGAGACGAAATATTTTAATTTTCACGAAATTTCTCTTAATTATGAACACGCATCGACAAACTGATAACCAGATGGTTCGTCGGCTATGTGTATGTATATGTGAGTGAGCTAGCTAAATGGAGTCGTTGTTTCGTTCTGTTCAAGTTTTAGTCCGCTTTAACGTAATTCTGGAAATTGTCGTCATATGAAGTGTATACTTTTGCTTTGTTTTTGTCGACATATTTGCAAACTATTTAACTAATTGAAACATAGTTCTTTTCAGCAATAAAACTAAGAAATTTATTTATACCAATATGCTTCCCGCGTTTGTCGCAGCCATTGTGATCCTACTAGGTATGCTGTATGCGTGGTATCGGGAACCGTGTGGTTTGCCACCAGGGCCACCTATGTGGCCGATAATCGGCAACCTTAGCATATTTAAGGGAAATGCTCCATTCAAAACAATGAGTGAATGGACCAAGAAGTACGGACCAATCTATCGAATGTATTTTGGCAACCAGCTTGTGATATCACTTAATTCAATTGAAGCCGTAAAAGAGGCACTGATAAAGCAAGCGGATAACTTTGCTGGGCGACCGAATTTGTATGCTTTCAGAAAAGTGCAACGTAAGATTTTCAACTATGTTCAAATAAACTTTAACTTTTGTTTTGCTTTAATTCAAGAAAATTGCAAGTGCTTTCATGTGTTCATGTGTTGCCAAAAGACTTAAGATATACTACATAAACATTACTAAACTATAGTACGATCAAAGAAATGTGCGTACAAACGTTGGCCGTTTATATAGCAGATTAACCTTTGGAGTAAACCCCAACAATGTATATATTTTTAGAATCCTCACTAATCCGAGATTACAAAAATTTGAAAAAATCCGGAATTCTGTTTTTCATTTACGGAAAATCTAAAATTTTTAGTTTTTCGACCAATTTTTATCAAAATTTTGTTTTTGTAAACAAATAGAGCTGGTTCCGCTACACGTTTCTGCTCTTAGAAGCTTTTCACGAAAGTGTACGCAATTTCCGGAATTCCGGGTTTCCAAAATTTCTGGAATTTACAAATTTTCTCCAATACCCCCAAGATGGGCACCACTCCAAAGTTCTTATCGAGCTGAACAACATTTGTAATAAAACGAACGCTTGAAATTACACTCAATTCCCGGAATTCGCGAAAACTGGATTTTCCGGATTAATAAAAAATTTTCTCCAATACCCACGACATGGGTGTCATTCGAAAGCTCTTAATGAGCTCAACAATCTTTGGGTTGAGTTAGGGACTTTAACCGCCGACTCAAACACCACTATATACTTAGGACTGGCGCAATGGACGCTGATCGTCGACTGCGGGTGGAGATATCTTCATACGCTGACAAACCTCGCCACGGAGGAAGGATAGTATTTGGAGGACGCCAACGGGGCGCCTAGAGAAAGACGGGGGCAACCCACACAAAAACACAAAAGCTCAGTTTAATGGAGTTATTCCGGGCTAGTCCCAGTATCTACCTAGCTACATCTCACTATCAGTAATACAGACAAATTAACTAATTTAAACTGATGACAACTGGGCTGTTTATTAGTGAGAACAAATACGGGGCTAAGTAATAAGTAATAAGTAAAAATTAACAACACCTCGGGCTACCAAAGGTGGGACAAAATATTAAACCATTAAAATATGGGGAGGGGTGGAAGAAGTCGGACAAAGAAGACAGGCCCAACAAAGCGGGGACAACCCCGCACAGTAGAGCAGAAGGGGGGGGGTGAGCCAGGGGTTAAATATGTTACGAAATAAATAATTAAAATTTAGGATGAATTATGCACTATGCTACCCACTATGCAGACAGTGAGAAACAGACGGCAAGGCACAAAATAAAATAACAACTCAAAAGGAGACCAGCTAAGGGGGATAATTTATGCGGAGACAAGGCGGGCTTCGAGAAACTGATATGACCTTTTAAGCGATGCGGGGGCGGGCAAAAAGTTAAGGCAAATGTTTTCAAAAGGGAGGTATTAAATTACATACAAAAAGGGACACTAAGAAAAAAGGGTGATGACGTCAATGCAAATAAAAATCAGGTAATAAATGGGGAGAGGATTAACCAACAAAATATGGGGAAAGGAACACACAAATGGGGAGGGGTGGAAGAAGTCGGACAAAGAAGACAGGCCCAACAAAGCGGGGACAACCCCGCACAGTAGAGCAGAAGGGGGGGGGGTGAGTTAGGGGTTAAATATGTTACGAAATAAATAATTAAAATTTAGGATGAATTAGGTTAGAAAACTCAAAGGAATTTTAATAAGAACTAAAATAAAACAGAGGGAAACCTTTAGGGCGGAACGCAGGTCAAATAGGAGGGGCCCCCAAAATTTTATAGGCGACCACCACGGTGAACAAACAAAACACCCAACTGCTTAAAAAGGGTCGTGATTGTCAAAGGAGAGGATTGTTTTGCGTTGATGACGGGAGGGTCTATCTTCGACAAGCCAACACAAATTACAAAATAATTGCAATGATAAGTTTACGCTCGAAAATAGAAAAATTAAAGGTTTTAGTTGATTTTCTAAATATGAGCATTAAGTTAGCACTGCAAATTATTACACACAAAACAATAGAAAATCATCGGGCTTTCCAATAATAATACTAACACAATATTTAAGGGGAATTTGGGGGATTTTTGGGGAGTTTTAGGGAAAAATCACGATAGTTAGAAATAGAAAGGGACTTGGTAAGGGGGTGATAGCGGGATCGCTATTACCCACATTACAGAACCAATGTCCAAAAATGCACCAAATTCCCGGAAGTAACGAATTAAGTTTTTCGTGAATTCCGAGAAGTGGGCTCATTTCTGCGAGTTAGCTCTATTAGAACACTCGCTCAGCTCATCAAGAGCTTTCGAATGATACCCATATTGAGGGGTATTGGAAAAAAATTTTAAAATTCGGAAATTTTTAAAACCCGGAATTTCGGAAATTGGGTACATTTTCGTGTAAAGCAAAAATGTGTAGCGGGACCAGCTCTATTTGATTGTAAAAATAAAATTTTGATTGCAATAAGAATTGGCCGAAAAACAAAAATTTTAGATTTTCCGTGAACTAAACCCTGAATTCCGGATTTTACCGGATTTTCGAAGTCTCGAGTTCCTGAGGATTCTAAAAACATATACATTGTTGGGGTTTACTCCAAAGGTTAATGTGTTATGAACGGTCGAAATTTGTACACACATTTTTTGGTCGTACTATAGTTTATTGTTGCTTCTGTTGCAACCTTTGTTTACTTCATAATACTACTGCCTTCGCCTGTCATGGAGAGTGAACGTTAGAGAATTGAAAATTTTGTAGACTTCCTGGAGTTTTAGATGGGCCTTATGGCTTGATCACAAATGATGGAATGGAACAAAGAGAGCACAGAAGATTCACGTTACAAGTATTGCGTGATCTAGGATTTGGAAGATCGATTATTGAGGAACGAATTCAATATGAGGTATTTCGAGATCCGTCGCCCTTTCATAGCTAATGTCGGTTTAACATCTAACAGCTGGATTTAGCAGCTAAATAGCACACAATCCAATTAAGCGTGTTGACAGGGAAGTAGGTACAGAAAACATACTGCTAACCTGATCAGGAAGGCTAGTTTTTGACTTGTTGTGGTGGTAGCATGCCTTTCTGAGCGAACAAATTAGTTACATTTTATACTTGCAAAGGTTGAATCATTGTGAAAACATCGTTGTCATTGTTCAACTTCCCTGGTCCTCTTTTCTTTGTGACGATGTTTTTACACCCGATTTCGCCAGCAATGCTCTCAGCAAGAGTGCATAATTGCACTATTATTAAGAAGAACAGTAAGCCACTAGAGGGCTTCTCTTCACTGCATTGCGTAACGGTGCTCCGACCACAATACGCGAATGTTCCCCCGTTTGGGGGGGGGTCGACCAAATCGACATCGCATACCCCCCCCCCCCTCCGTTTGGTGGGGGGGGGGGTAGAGCAGAGGATTACGGTAGTTTTTGTTCTATTCGAAAATGGGTCCCCGTTTGGGGGGGGTCGCTCAAGCAGGCTAAGTTTTGCTCATTCTGATTGGCTGTGGGGGCCCCCCCCCCCAAACGGGGACCACTTTTTGTGACCCCCCCAAACGGGGACCCCTTTTGCATACCCCCCCACCAAACGGGGGCCTCTTGTGTCGACCCCCCCCCCCAAACGGGGACCCTTTTTCAAAAGCCAGAATCAGCCTGCCTACCCCCTCACCAAACGGGGAGGGGGTTTCTGCAATCTGATTGGCTGTTGCCTACCCCCCCCCCACCAAACGGGGAGGGGGTATGATTTGGCGACCCCCCCCAAACGGGGGAACATTCGCGTATTGTGGTCGGAGCACCGTTACGCAATGCCAAGAAGAGGGGCCCTCTAGTGGCTTACTCTTCTTCTAATATATAGAAGAAAATCATGGACTCTTGCTCTCAGTGGTTGCATCAGACGACGCTGCCAACTTTATGACACGAACTGCCAGAATGAAGAACAGATTAATTTAAACGACCTCATCTTTAAGAGCGGCCCGATCTTATCTAAGTTATGTATCATCGGACGATTGAAATTGACGGATTGAAATTTTGAAGAGCGACACCTAAGACTACTTCTATTTTCCATTAGCACTGGTTTAAAAATTACTTTGTGGCAGAGCTCCCAAACGAATGTGTTTTCATTTAAGGTATATGCTGCTTCTATACTCCCCTTAGTGTATTAGACTGTTTAAGGTGGTGATTCCTTTTGGGCACGTATTGTTGATTGACGGTCCAAATCAAGATGAAATTTGATGAAACTTTCCAAAATAAGTTCTTTTAGCATTCTAACACCCTCCGCGCAGTCTCACTTCAAAAATTCGACGTCTCCGTTTAGGGTGGTTTTTGCCCGTTTTTGGCAGTTGGGCAGTCACTGCACAGCTATGATTACATTCATTCGAAAAATCTTGTTGAGCTCTACATTTTTGCTTTTTGAAGTACCTTTCTAGCTTTTCGCTATCGTTAGATATAGTCGATTTTCTTATTTTGGCATTGAATGTGGAGGCAGCAAATTCTGCTTACTGGCACTGGAATAATTTTTAGGGATTTCGAGAATTCTAGAAGATGGGAATTTTGAAATTTACTTGGTAATTGTCTAATAGCTGCCAATTGATAATAACTAATCGGTTGTGATTGTGATGGAGTTAGTCGATAATTGTGGATTCATGGTTTTGAGATTTAGCTAGTGAGTGTTTCGGGATTTTGCTTCTTGAGATTGTTATGGACTTAGCTACCTAAAATTTGAATCATCAGGCTGTATTGTTGAGTTTCTATGGATAACCTCTTGTATATATTTGTGAGGACTGTTTTTCTTTATGTGAGTATTTGAATTGCTTGAGTAGTTTCATGCGTTATCTGGGTATCCCCATGAGTACTTTCTTGAAAGGAAAATTAAAGGAAAATCGTCAAAACGGAGCCTTGAGAAAAGCCCTAAAGTAATCAAAGTTGACCCCAAAGTTACGTAAGCTCTTTCGACGTCAAACTGGGTCGGCTCTCTGACGAAAACAAAGAGAGCCGACGAAAACAGGCATACGGTAGGATCACGGTGATTGGATACTGAAAAAAGTAGAGCGCCCTCTGACGAGGTCGTGGCTGAAGTTCAGTTCGGGGAAAGACCTGAACTTCAGTTCTGGGGTTGGCAGTTGCGATAGTCGGTTGTGCGAATTTTTGACTCTACTTGCTATTACTGTACTGTGGTCGGCTGTTACGCCGGAGGCTGGGATTTTAGCCTATCACTCGGATTGTGGTCGCGAAGACCTTGGCTCTGTGAGAGCTGTTTGGATCGGATTTGCTACATTTGATCTCTTTTTATGCACTGCCAACCCGGTTCTCTATTGTTTTTACTTCAACCACATTTGCTGTGATTATCCAATCACCGCGTCCAGATCTCTCGTGCTCGTCTTTTCAGAAATTCAGAACGCCACTGGTTTGGATAATAATGGGGTTACTTTTGTCCGCAAACAATGCACAGACTGCATCTAACTGCAGCTCATCCCCTTTCTTGGCTGATAAAATTGGACCTAGTCAGCATGAACTATCTAAAACTCGACCAGACCTGGAGCTGCTCTCGCGAAGTCCACTATTTTCGGGATCGAAAACCAAATCAAAGAAACCGTTTGCTGGATCGCGACGTTCTATCAGATCTGATGAACTCGCACCTAATCTGTAGTATCTAGGTATAGACAAGCCAAGTAATCTGTAATATAGTAATAATTGTAATCTTTGTACTATATGGGGTTACATTTCGTGTAGCATTTAACATTCATGTACAGAAGTTGTAGTTTTAAGTTGTTGTGAAGTGATTGGTCTACATGACTGAAGACGTTCTTTCTCTGATCTGATGTGGGTTCGTTTTTTAGCATTGAAACTTTGATTATAAACATCTGTACCAAAATTACAGAC
>JASAND010006659.1:0-11446 GCA_030248195.1 Trissonchulus latispiculum
TTATCTTATTTTCGGTCACTATTCTGGTGGTAGTCAAAAATAAGCCTGGCCTATTCAACTCAGTCAATACCTTTTGAAGCCTGATTTAGATGTACTGTTTCGTGGTCCTCACCCTATGATAAATGATGTACAGTCTTTTTCCTTTAGGCAATTTTTAGGGGAAGATTAATAATTATTTGTTAATTGTTTAATTGTTGTTAATTTTAGAGCGAGACAAAACAGAATCGGTGAAACAGCAGATTGACACGCTGATGTCAGAATTGATAACGCTGGTCAACAAGAGAGATGAACTGGCTCAACAATTGATATCCAATGAACGAGGGTATTTTCTTTGAGCTGCTGTTTTTGTAAAACTTCTGTCATTGCTGATAAACTGTTACTAAACCCTTTGTTCTTACCGGTGAATGGATTCTTAATATCATTGCAGCTTTTCTGTCAAATCTGGTGTGCAGTAAACTTGGATTGGTGGCTCACTGTACTCGCCATTGGCTCTCTCCTGTTTCGGACGTAGGCTTTGCCTTAGTGGCTGTTGGCAGGCGTTTTCTCATAATTTCTTTATGACTATGTATACTATATATATATATATTAGTCTGCCATTATTTTTCTATTTTCAGTTTTTTTCTGAATCTGTTTGTTTTTTCAGAGAAGAGGAAGACGCAGACACAGCCGAAGATGCCCTTCGTCGAGTGGCCTACGGTGTTACTACGGGTTCCTTGCCAGACGATAAACAGTGTCTCATTATGTAATCATATCCCCCCCTCCCGGTTCTTTGATTAAACCAGTTAATATAATCCTCTGCCATTTTGATGATGATGATGATGATGATGATGATGATGATGAGAGGGTTGGAGACTTCCAGGCGTCTGCCATTTTCCTAACATCATTGCTTTTCTTTCCATCATTTTTCCTTCCTAATCCTTGTTCTACTGACTGAGATTTACATAGTTTCCTATGATTCTGGAATAGCCTAGATTCCTCCCTCTATGAGGTTTGCCATTGTTTTGCGTGTAGACGTGCGTAGACGTGACTATTATGGGAACTCAGTTTGGACTTTTAGCCTGTATCCATTCAACTGTGCGATAGTCTCGGACGTCTAATGCCAGTTAACGTTTACATTTAGATTAAATTCGATGTCCTTAGTCGCAATCGTGTATTGCTGGTTTGCTTCAAGATTGAAGTGTTACTTCTTCATAGATTTATCCATTTTTAAAAATGTTTCCACAAACTTCTGATACTCTGGTAGTTCCTATTGATTGCGGCTAACAGACTGTTATAGACTTGTTGATTTTTTGCAGATTGATACAACTGTGATATTCTGTATATTCTAATTTATATGGGAATATTTTTGTGTACAAGCATGTGTTTATTATGTATATACATATACGTATACGTATGTATGACATAGTTTCTGAAAGCCTGGGTTCTAGCTGTTGCTCCAGTGACAATATAGTTTCTGACAGAATTGCTTAAATAAAGGTTTATTTTAGTAAATTTTTGCCCGAAACTGGAATTCTTTTACAGATGTGTTATTGCGAAAAGAAAGTCAGTTAAGATTTTTTATGACACTATTTTCCAATCTTATGTCTTTGAACTGGCTGAACTAATTACTCCGTGTTGAATGGAGCAATTTTCGTTTGCGACCTCAGGTGTATCATGCTTTCTCTATTATTTTAGTCATTAGCTTTATTTAGTGTAAATGCTTAACTCACGCGGCTAATTTTGCAATAAGCTTACTTGTTGTAACCTTGTATATGTTAATTTTTTATTGCGGAATATATATTTGACGTATTGGCATGTATGTATATTGTTACTGTTGTATGCTTTTTTGTACATGTGTGAGTATGTATATAGCTATATCTAATTAGCATATTTCAATTTGTTCAGGATTTCTGAACTTAATATTAATTATTTTCTTAACTGACATACCCATTTTAAGATGCATTTAAATTATCTGCGATGTTTATTTTATTTTTGAAACAAATTTGTAGATTTTGTCTTTCCAAAACATCGGTACCTTTTTAGTTGGACTTAGACTTGGGTGGGCTTTTGCCTTGTATGGTCAATTTATTGCTGCTTGTCTGCTAACTTTGAAATAAATCTCTATTTTGTCGTCACTATAGGGACACTAACTATAGTAGATAAAAAAGCAGGCCCCTAAAAGGGGCATTATTCCGCATTTGAGCCCCAGTCATTCCAGCGAACGGTATTGCATGCGATGGAAGGTCCATCTGTGGTTGTGTTGCCGGATCTAGACCAATTAGATTTGGGGATTCGGGTTGCACGGTTTGGAACATAAAATCCCAGTGTCAATGAAGCTTGATTCTATTTAAGGTGGTGATTCCTTTTGGGCACAAATTGTTGGTTGGCGGCGCAAATCAGGATGAAATTTGGCAAAACTTTCCGAAATACATTCTTTTAGCGTTCTAACACCCTCCGCGCAATCCCGATTCAAAAATTCGAGATTTCCGATCAGGGCGGTTTTTCCCAGTTTCTGAAAGTTTGGCAGCAGCTATACAGTTATCACTATATTCATTTGAAAGATCTCGTTGAGCTTCACATTTTTGCTTTTTAAAGCAACTTTCTATCTCTTCTCTAACTTGCGATATAGCCGATTTTGTTGTTTTGGCGTCGAAAACTTGTCATTTTTGTAAAAATCAAATAATCCATCATTTCTTGAACTACACAAGCCGGAAAATCAAACTAAGGGCGTCGATCTGAAGGTCTCACAGGGGCAAATTATCCGATGGATGATCGTCTTCCAACAGCTATCCCGTAGGCTGCTATCATGAGAAATGTAGTTTTTGCAAAAACACGACCAATTTCTTTCCAAAGATTGTGGAGCATTCACCATGCAAGTTGGAGGGCTGCTACTTAACAAATGAGTTCTGCACAAATATACCCAGGGACGTTTTTTTAGTTGCCCCGATTACTGCTTTCTAGCTAAAGTAATCGCTTGACAAATTTGGAAAAAGGAGGCAAAATACAGGTTACTCACACATTTCAGCTTATTTCTCTATAAAGAAGAGCGATTTCACAATAAATAAAAAATCGTCCCCAGCTATTTGATGGAGGTATCGAATGATATAACCGATGTCTCGCGAAAAAATTTAGTTGAGTCTGCAAAAAATCTGGAAAATTATACTTCTTCTAAAATGTGTCAAAAATATTTTTAAAAAGCAACATTAGTTTCATGGTATGCATTAAAAAGAGAAAATGTCAAGCTACATTTTGATATAAAAATGGCTCCTTAACTCCAAGTAATGAACGAGTAATAATGGTGCAAACTTTTGTGACCAAAGGGAATCACCACCTTAAGGGGACGCTTGCATTACCGGGGACGGTTCTCCTGAGTTTATTTTCCAACCAATCTTTTTCAAACTTTCAGCAGTGGTAGCTGGTGTTAAATGCTAGCAATAGGTAGAATTTGAATGATCCAGTGCTTGGCTTGCGATTTACACAACAGGGATAAGCTGAAATTTTCAAAACGGTATCACTCATTAACGGCTCAATGAAATTAGCTCTAATTTTGCTCAAATGTGTAAATAAACAACGCAGGGGCAAATTTTTCAGTTTCTGGATTTATGCAGTTTTGAGTATTTTATGAATATTCGAAAACTTTGGAAGTCAATATCTCACGGAATATACAATTTAAACAAAAACTAAAAAAATTGTCCCTGCTACCCTACCAATAAACGTGTGTGCAAAATTTAAGCGAGCTTGGTCGCAGCATTTATGAAAAAATCAAAATGGAAAATTTCGCACTACTTACCGTATTCTCGCGCTTAAGGGAACATGTTCTCTTAAGTGAAATACGGGCAAAAAAGGAAATTTTTCTGATTTCACTTAAGAGAACATGCTCACTTAAGAGAACATATTCCCTTAAGTGAATGTCCAGTACCACTAAGAGGCGTTCGTATTTTACTTTTTTATATTATAATTAATTGCTATTGTCAGATTTTGTGGTATATTTGGTATGGATGGCTATTTTATCTTAGAAGAAGCCAGAATTTTGAGGAAATTCAACTTTCGAAAGCAATTTTTCAATTAATGCTTCAGCACTTTTCCGATTTCACTTAAGAGAACACGTTCACTTAAGAGAACATGTTCTCTTAAGTGGGTGTTCCCTTAAGCGCGAGAATACGGTTGTTTTTGCGACAATATTATGCGTTTAATAAGTTGCATAGTGCATTTCATTAAATAATAAACAAATCCAACACAAAAGCATGAAAAGCGCTGTAGAATTCATTTAGGAACGATTGGTTTTTACATTACCATTCGCAAAAATGGTAAACGTAACTTTGTCATATGTTCAACCGCCTGTAACTTTTGACAGAAACCACGTAAATAAGAGATATGCACATGGTTTTAAAGCTCCTTTTACGCTCTTTCATGCTAAGTATTTAAATTTATCCTATTAAGCCTAAATTAATTTCGATTTTTTAAGCCATGAAGGTAGCTATCCAATCATTAGTTCCCGGGGGCAGAAATTTTGTCACACGATAGCCCACCAGCCAGAGTAGACTTACTCAGGATTTTTTCAAAATTCAACAATCTGTCCAAATTTTACATCAATAATCCCGATAATGCAAGCGCTACCTTAAGGAATGCTGATTATTAACCTTTTCGGAAGTATGGTTAGGCTCCTAGCAAGCGAAGCCCTATGAATGTTCAATTTCTGCGCAAGTAGGCTACTAACTCTCGGCATTAGCATATAACTTCGTTCTAAGATCATAAGTACTAGGCATGGGCACGGGTCCAAAAATTTGGACCCGGGTACCCGGTACTACCTGAAGCCCTATGTCGGGTAATTGCGATACTACCCGGGTACCCGAGCATTTTCGGGTACCCGAGAAATTTTTAACCCATTTTCGGACTTGGCCATTTTGAAATTTAACTTTTTCAGGGGTCTTTATTCACATTGAGCTTAGATTGGATAGATTTTCATTCCTTAGTTATTTTAAAGGAATTTTAAAGACTTAAAATGGATTATAAGGACTTTCAATTAATTGTCGCGGTATCGGAAGCTAATGCTGATACAGACGACATTGGTTTCTATTTTATAACCGTGCTCAGATCAGCAGTTTTCTGAGTCTCGTACCACCGTTGCGCTGTCCGCTTCGTCTAACCGTCAAATGTTAAAAAATTTTAGAAAGCATTTGGACTATAAGAGCAATTTCCAGCAAACAAGCAAAACCTGCACGAAGTACTAAGCTTTACGTAGTTTCTTTTCGTTTCCTTCCTAATTTCTTAATGAAACCATGTAAAAATAAAATGTTTTGGATAAAAAACTAAATTTTTTGTGATCGGACACTACACTTTACTGATAAAAAATATAAAATTTTAAACTTACCTAGTGCCAGAAAAAGGCATTTTGACTTTTATTTTAAGAAATCAATCTACTTATGTGTTGAGATTGTTGAGATTAGAGTTTACATTTTCCATTTAGATTAATTTTATAATTTTTTACCTGAAAACAATTGCTTCTTTCCAATTTGCTTTTCCACTCTCTATCCTTTTACTTTTGGAGTAACTTTACTAAACGTAAAACTGATATATCAGTCACTATTGACACTAGAGCTGGGGCCGGTTCCAATTTTCGAAACCGGTTCCGGTTCCGGTTCTAGGGTACCGGTTCCGGTTCCGGTTCCGGTTCTAGCTTCCGGTTCCCGGTTCCAAGTACAAAATTTGTAGTGATAATTTTCTTTGTTATTTAACATTTGTTGTAGACCCCTATAGGGCTTATACAATCAAAATGAAGAAGCAATGGTATAAATCAATTGGATTAAACATACCAAGCAACTAGACAACAGTTTTTTAATTTTCTGAATCAATTTTCGATTTGTTACTGTAGAACATTTTTGGACATCTTGTAACCTACCATACCCTACATTGAAACTTTTAATATTTACTTTTGTCATAAGAAACAAAATTGTTCCGGCAGTTGACTGTTCAAGGGTACTGCATATCAAAATGTTTATGATGCCTGTATGGTATATCCTGAAATTATGGATTTGAAAAAATGAACAAACAGCGCGGTATATCAACAGCGCCTACCAACCCAAAGAAATCTTAAAAGCAGGAAAACATTTCAAAAATTTATAAGAATTGCTGAAAGCTTAGTTTTAAATTTCTTTTAACTAACTTTTAACTAACTTTTAACTAAGTACGGTCGCTTCCGAAAGATGTTTCCAGAAATTTTAAATGTAGTTAATATATTTGAAAATAGGAAATATTAAAATTTAATTTACTGCTCTTTCACACAGACACACTTCTATGTAAGTATTTAGTTCCTAACAACAGATTAGAGAAAAGTAGAGCTGAGATCTGATCGCGCACGTTGCAGCAGGTAGCTGCATTTAATGTAAGTTTTAAGAACATTAATTCTATTTTAACTTTTTTGTTTCAGAGAGAAGATCAACGGCACAGGAGGCGTGTATGGTCCCTCCTGTGTCCAACATCAAATTCTGAAGTGGATATCTTATGGAATGGTTTTATGGAATGGATTTTCAAATGGGACTTGGATTTATGGAATGGAATTTCAAATGGAACATCTGTCAGCTAAGTTTTCGAGTTCATTTTCTTTAAGTTTTAAAATAAATTAAGTTCAACAAAATTATAATATATAAATTGAATTGAGACATTCAAGTTGTGATGGGCATGGGGGTGAAAAAGGTCCCCTGTGTCTCTGTTACAACTTGAATAGAAACACTTCTTCATCGCTAATTTGAAGGTTTTTCGATTAGTATTTTTGAGTAAGTGCGAAACCTAAAACTTTATTTCTTAAATATTTCTTTATTTTCCACCAAATCATAAAAGTGCAAAAATTATACTTTCAAATATTGAATTACGAAACCTTTGCTTGCATTTCAGAGCTTCACAGACCGCATTTTTCAATCTTTACTATCTTAGAGCTCGGCCTCCCCTACCGTTTCCGTTTCTGCAGCCTATTTTTAATCCCTTTTGCTTTCCGAGCAGGCTATCAGCTTTCCGCCATCTTAGTTGCTATTACCAAGCGGGGGGCAACAGCAGTCGGATTAACGACTGCTGCTGCCTTGGGCGTGACTGCGGTGCTTCGGTGCCAATAACCGTATGGTAGTTTCGCTTGGGGATCATGTTTCTGTCCTTGATCTTCGTCTCTCCGCCTCTAGACAGCGGTCTGCGGAGAGCACCACTCACGGGCCACGCTGTGTGCCTAGATAGTGGATGAGCCCTGACCAAAAAAAAAACAACAGATTAGTTATGCCGACGTCTCTTTCTGTTTATGCACCTTCTCTCTTACAAAAAAAAGTTCCTGAAAAATAGGTACTAGCAGTTTTCAAGTGTTTCTGCTCCTGCAAAATTTAAATTGTTCTTCGGAGATGTTGACTCCAGCTTAGGTCTAAAGAATATTTGAAGCGTTCTCAAAAGCAGCTGCGTTTTGGAAGCAAAAGTAATGAGATTAATGAAAATAAAACTATATACAAACTTATAGTCTTTCGATTGCTCTAACCAAACCTTACAAATTTGCTCTTCAAAGTATTCTTCGATTCCTTGCGGTTTAAATTATAATAAGGAAAATTGATTTTCAAAGCTCGTTTGATTTTGGCTTGATTTGGTTTGGTTTTCGAGTTTGATGTCTCTACTCCGCAGCATCTCTGCCTAAGCACAGCAACACGAAATTTTGAACATGGCGGCTAGATTCATGAACACGGATTCCTCTCAACTCATTCCAGCAATCAGATAAGATAGCGTCTTTACGCACACATTTTTGAGAAAATTGTTCAGAGAAATTTTTAAGTTTTGTGTTTAATTTTGCTCGAGAGAAATACAAGCGTCCAAACTTGAAGCTTTTGGCGAAATTAGAATAAAATTTAGATTTTCTCAAAATATTGAGCTTGTTTGTTTATTAAGCAATTTCAGAACAAATAGGTAGCCTTCGGGAGACGCTTTTTGTAGCGTGAACTGAGATCGCCAATCTTTTGCTTCCCACACATGGAGAAATCAATCCCTGTTCAAAGCTTGTTTTCGTGTGATCGCATGTCCAAGTCGAACATTCGATTTTAGACTGGCGTACTCTGCATACTTGTAGTAACTTTAAAATTATTAAATTTAACTAAGCTTTTAAATGATTTAAAAATTATCGTTGAACTCCAAAAATTGAATAATAGTCTTTCAATGTTTGCTGCACGTGACGTACTACCATCAACACATTTTGGTCATTTTAGATTCAGTTTAGCTTGAGTCGAAATTCTGCAATAAATACCAAAATTTTCCGTATTAATATTAAAGCAATTAACTAAGTGAAAATAAACAAATATTTAGAATATTCGTTCATCGAGCTATTCGTTAAGTCTTCTTGAAATGTACACAACTATTCGTATGTAGTAATCCCCCGATTTCGAATTATTCGCTAATGATTCTACATTCGTGCCAACGCATGCCCAGCTTCAACTGCAGAGACAAAAAATCACGAATCAGAATCAAATGCTGCTAAATTATAAGATCCAGGCCCAAAATCCAACTATTGCAAATTTTACATTGGGCAAAAATTTTACTTCAAGCTCAATTTTTGAGCCTGGAACCGGCCGGTTCCAAATTCTACCGGTTCCGGTTCCGGTTCCGGTACCGGTTCTAAAAATCCTTCCGGTTCGGTTCCGGTTCCGGTTCCAACCGGTTCCAGTGGAACCGGCCCCGGCTCTAATTGACACCATCTAATGGTAATTAGTATTGTTACTTACAGTTTGGAGAACAACGCAGAGCTGTGGCAAAAGCTGTGGCACACTATTTGATGCGAACAGTTATGTTTGTATCTTGTGAATTTTAAGTTTTAATTAATTTATGACTTCCGCATATTGCTTGCTCCACCAGGGATTTAAAGAAACAAAAATTATTAGAGCATGGTAAATTTAATATTTCACAAACGAATCTAAAAATAGAAAATTATAACATGTTTGAAAAAAAGCAGGACTAATTCCTCTTCCCATTACTTCGTTTTTCTGTTGTAGTATCTTTTTATAGTGTTAGATTTTATAATAAACTGAAAAAATCTTCGGTGGTTAAAAATTTTCTTAGCCAAAAATTTTCGGTGGTTAAAGATTTTCTGAACCAAAAATTTTCTCCCTGCTTGATTCAGATAAATCCGGTTGTATCCGGTTCTGAATTCATATGTTTTGCATGTAAATTGCTTGGCGCGGAGGATTTCCATCCCATCTTCAACACATATCCCTGTTACGCAGGTTTTTTGCCCAACAATTTTTCTACGATTTTGCAATTTTTAGAGCATCATTACAGTCAATTTAGTTAATTTTCAACGCCCTGTAAATTGTTTTGCACACGATCACTCTCTGCCTTTTCTCATATTACCGAAAATCGGGCGTTATTTTCCTGTCACTTGATTGGCAGAGGTTTAACAGATCAATAAATCGCTAAAACTGATGTAACAATTTTCTTGTGCAAAGACTGCTTTTGCGCTAGCACTGTATTTATTTCATTAGTGTTTGCTTTGCTTCAGAATTTAGATAAAATAAATTGTTTAAAATAAACATATATAGATAAATGATAACTTTCTCTCTCGCAGTTTACTCGATAAAATCACTATAGTCAGAGTAGTGTAGTGGCTAGGGTGTCCGCTTGTCACTATTCCGGACACAGATTGAATCCTTCTTCCGGTATAATTTTAGTTTCACAATTGGCAGTGGCAAATGGCAATAAAATACTCCCATTCTTTTGTCTCAGAAACGGTAAATGTCTGGGAGTTGAAACTAGTCAAAAGCTAACGTCACCGTACACTAGAACAGTATGATGAAAACAAACAAAACGTTGAACACATAAATCCCAAACTCTACGGCGGTATTATTCCCCTTTTAAGGGGTAACTTGTTCCAGTTTTAACTGGATGTCGGGTACCCGAAGCAGGACCCGGGTACCCGACTACCCGTGCCCATGCCTGATAAGTACTAATCCACGAGTACAGTACAGAAATCTAGCTGAACGGGAAAATTTGTTCCAAGACTAGTTGTATACGGTTATCCATCAATCAATCTCGAGCGGCAGATGCCAAATAACAACGGTTGTGCCGGACACAAAATTATGTTCACATAATTTCATGCTCAACTATTTAATTTGCATATTCTTCGATCTTAGTAGTAAGGGGTGCTAAAATGGTGAAGAATTGGGGGGGTTTTGGTGGTTGTGGAGGAAAGTTGGGGGGAGGTTGTGGCGGAAAATTGGGGGGAGGTTTTCTGGGTTGTGGAGTTGGGGGGAGGTTCATGGGGTTGTGGAGGAAATTGGGGGGAGGTTTTTGTGGTTGTGGAGTTGGGGGGAGGTTGTGGAGGAGGTGACCGGAACCACGGTCGACCCAAGGTCAAATTTCAAAGTTGACCCTTTTTGCCCAAAAAACTTTATCTAGGGGGTTTTCGGGGTCGGGGAATTCAAAAATGACCTTAGTTTTGCTCTATCTTGTAAGCTCCATTGTGTAAGGGACCCATGTCCGGAACCATAGTCGACCAAAGGTCAAATTTCAAAGTTGTCTATTTTCGTTAGAAAAACTTTATCTAGGGGGTTTTCGGGGTCGTAGATTTCAAAAATGACCTTAGTTTTGCTCTATTTCTTAACCTCCGTGCTGGCCGGAACCATGGTCGACCAAAGGTCAAATTTCAAAATTGTCCATTTTCGTCGGGAAAACTTTACCCAGAGGGTTTTCGAGGTCGTAGATTTCAAAAATGACCTTAGTTTTGCTCTATTTCTTAACCTCCGTGCTGACCCATGTCCGGAACCATGGCTGACCCTAGGTCAAATTTCAAAGTTGTCTATTTTCGCTCGAAAAACTTTATCTAGGGGGTTTTCGGGGTCATAGATTCTAAAAATGACATTAGTTTTGCTCTATTTCTTAACCTCCGTGCTGACCCTTGGCCGGAACCATGGCTGACCCTAGGTCAAATTTCAAAATTGACCATTTGGAAAAACTTTGGGGTAATTCGCTGTCGTAGAATTCAAAACTGACTTCAGAATTTAGCCAGGATTGAAGCTTACCTGGGACAATGACCGTCCAAATTATCACAGGGCGCGACCGCTAGTGATAACCCGACTACTTTAGTTTGCAAATACTCGGCAGTGGGAGACACAAACTGTGGCGAACAGTATTACTACAGTACGGCCCATACAGGCGGATGTCTTTTATTGAAGAAAGAACAACAATACTACACAACAAAAATGCAACAACAACACAGCACCAAAATACTGTACAACATGAACAACAACAACACTGTACAACACAAAGACACGACAAGAATACACTGTACAAAATAATATGCAACAAAAATACAGTACAATACTGTAAAGTTACGAGTCAAATTATCTACTAGAGTCCAAAAATGTTTGCAACAACTGTTCGGCACGGTGTCGAGAGCATTGTCGTCTGTGCTGAGATGACATTTGGGCGTGAAACCAGCAGCATGGCAACCCGTCAA